>CM014731.1:30705207-30721204 GCA_004329165.1 Spatholobus suberectus
CAATGGATAGGGCCTTGTGTTGTGACACATGAAAAATGGGCTACTGATGGATAGGGTCCAATACAATAGTATAAGATTGTGTTATTCTTGAGGATAAGTGTAGTGAATCAATGATGAGTATAATGGTGATAATTTTAATGACTAAATTACGTGTATGATAAATTGTTTACAATGGGGATTGGTGAAAGATTGCGTCATGCATTCTTATATAAGTCGTAGCAGCTGGTGCTGTGGTATAGCAGCTCAGACTGTGGCAGCTTATGCTGTGTTAGCACTTATGTATAGCAGCTTATGTTGTGTCGTAGCAGCTGTGCTGTGTTATAGCAGCTCAGACTTGTCAGCTTATGCTATGTTATAGCAGTTTAACGCTGTGTCGTAGCAGCTGGTGTTGCGTTATATCAAGCAAGGCAGCTCATATAACAGTGGCAGCTTATGCTTGTTTACAGCAGCTTATGCTGTGTTACAGCAAGCTTAGTGCTGTGGTCACAAGCAAGCTGGTGCTGTGTCATAGCAAGCGGGTGCTGTTGTTATAGGCAAGCTCAGACTGTGTCATCTTTAATTCTGTCGTAGCAGCTGGTGCTGTGTTATAGCGCTCAGATTGTTGCAAGCTTATCTATACTGTGTTAGTAGCAACTTATGCTTGTGTTGTAGCAGCATATGCTATTTTTGATAGGCCCAATGCTGTGGCAGTTTATACTGTGTTGTAGCAACTGGTACTATATTATAGCACTCAGGCTGTGGCAGCTTATGCTGTTGTTATAGTAAATTATTACATGTCATGATATTGCATCCTAGAGTTGTTTCGTAATGCTTGTCTATTTGATTTCTTTAACTAATTTGTGATGGTTTTGTATAAACTGTTGAGCATGCCACTATGATATGTTTAATTCAGTTTATCTTCCTTTACATATATTATTGTTGTGTATCTATGTTTTGTTTGGGTAGCTTATCCTTGCTTGTGTGCTTTGTGTGTGTGTGACTGTGATGATCGCGATTGCCTTGATCGCGAGAGCAAATGGACGCGTCAAGACTTCATGATACTGTTTAGTCCCTGAGCTCCTCCTTACCATCCAATGGAGTGGTGTTCAATGGATCCTTGACTGAGAGGTAGATTCGATAGACCTTTTGCTACATGTTTTCTTTTTTGAAGGAACCTTGGGGCTTATCATAGAATGTTTGGCATAGCGACTCGTGGACGTGGACGTGGTTTCGGGCGAGGTCACTACAGGGACAAAGATGATGAGGATGCGCCCTCTACCTCTCCGCACTACCCTTAGGGGACTAGTTAGTATAGGGAGTAGTGTAGACGGCCAGTTCTTAGAGTGTGAGTTCTTGTACCCATCCCCGATTTGGTTGTATGTTTATGACTTAGCTATGAATGGTCCATGACTTGTATTTTTGGATGATTGTAGTTTTTGTGTCCTAATAATTCTTGCTGATGTGGTTTTGTGTTATGAGATATTTTCAGGTGGTGATTTTCTTTGAGGTGTTGATGATATTTACTTCACTTAAAGAAAAAAGAAAAAAATTTACTCCTATTTTCATAACTAGATTAATCAAGAGTTTCCATAATAATGTATTTTAAAAGAAAATGAAGTGTTAGAGAGAATAATATCTCCTTATAGTGGCGACCCTGTGGCTAATGTTGCAGGTTGTTACAAAAAGCTTCCCATAACTAAAACCCTCTTATATCTTCCAGATATCTTATTTGCAATGAATACATCTTCAAATCTCTTGCTTGCCATCGCTCATCTTCAACTTCAGTGAAAAGATAGAACATTAGAGAGACAGAGGTGATTGCTTGTCTGTAACTTAAACAAAACCTCATGTTGCTTTTTCCACCACAAAATATGGAAATTGGTTGTATACAAAGGTACAAATCTTCTTTCCAAGGATTCACTGCCATCTAATTTTGTTTTGAAATTGAAAATCACAATTTCTTTTTCTAATTATTTTAAGATTGAGTAATCTTAATACTATGATTTACCCTAAAATTTTGTCTCAAAGCCTTTTTATTGTTTCATTCATTTGAACTTTTTTTTCATTTATCTCTTTTGTAGTTTTTTCTTCTTGTTTCCAAAGCGCTTTGCTTATTTTTTTCTCTATTCTAGTGCGTTAGGTAAGCTACAACCATTGTTTACCTTTTAGTTTCCTCATTTTTTGCCTTAAACTCAAATATTATTATAATATTGATAAATAATGGAAACTGATTTGTTAAAATTTTTATGTAAAAATCAATTATATAAAGACTAAAGTGAAAAATGATATCAAATGGGTTTAACCTTTTTAACTAGCATAGGCAATATATGTGTATGATGCAATTGTAGTATCAATAAGTAATTGATATATTCCATAGCATTTTTTCCTACAATACCTAATTTGGTACCTTAGCTTTGCCTTTTCAATTTCAGTTTTGCACTTTAAGTTATCACATTTTTTCCTTCTTAATAATCTCAATGACCAAATTTTTTGTCTGCCCACTTTTATAAATTTTTAACCCATTTAAATTGATAGACCAATTGAAGGCCTTAAGCCTTTGATAGAATATGATAGGATTAATAAGAAATAACCTACCCACTCATTGTCCCAAAAACAAATGTTCCTTCTATTAACTACTTTTAGGGGAGATAACAATCTAAACAAAATGAGAAGTGTTCAAAATAAATTTTGAAGGACTTATGTGGTAATGATTTTTGGATTGACAATTTGGAAACATTTTAATGTAAACCTTGCTTGCTCTTTATAACCAATTAACCACATGCTACCATAAGGACAAAGTTTCTTGAGGGAGACATTGTAGCTACTAATTGAAGCAATATTATTAGGCATTAAATTTTTAAGAATCTCCTTTCCTTTTGGGCATACAATAAATTTCCAACTGACCAAATGATCCTTTTTTTTATCTCTTACACCTGATAAAAGAAATATCTTGAAATCTTCTCAGTTCTCTGAGTAATTCCTGTTGAATTTAGATGGTGAGGAAGAGAGATATGTAGAGAGAGAAAACAATCTAGGGAATGTTTTCTTATTTTCTATATTTACAAATAAACTATTGTCTTATAACAAAAGACTGTTGTTTATAAAAACCCACTAGGGTCAGCCTAGTGGTCGGTGTTGGAGTAGTATGCATGAGGTCATAGGTTCTAATCTCAGTATGACCATTATACACAAAAAAAAAAAAGACTATTGTATAGTTTTATAGGTAAAAAAGTTGTACAAAGTTAAAAAAACTATTGTATGAACTCAATTGCAACAATTAGAAAAGTGTTCTTTTTGACTTTCATGAGAAACAATTTTCTCTATTGCCATTGTTAACAATAATGTAAAATTGTGGTCTTAGCTTATTTTTAAAATTGTTGTCTATATCATACAATTGACTACAATATTTTGATATTGTTGTCATCGTTACTTAATAAAATTGTTGCTAAAAGAATAGGAAACACCTTAGTCGTCCACACTTTGAAAATTGTTGTTGAAAGTTGTTGACCAAAAATGTACTAGTGAAAAAGTTATAATTTCTTATCATAAATAGAAGCTAATTAAAATCTATGCACGGTTTATATATAAAGACCTAAGGGAATTAGTCCTTTGGCTTGTACACCATCTATTTAGAAAAATAAAGGAACCTTAATTGGAGCAAAACGAATACATCTTTGCAGGATCAGACGTGTGAATTTTAAACGAAAAGGAAAAGAATTATGCCATCAATATTGTCTTGTGTTCTTTGCTCTCTCACATGCCATATGATGGCATATATGAAAATTAAACTCTACATCATGCAAAATGAAGATGAGTGGAATTATGATGTTTACATCATCATGAATCAACTATGCCAAAAGATAATTAAGCTATTATGTGAGGATACATGAATAGTTTACATTGAATCTTAAATTTCCTCATTTGGTAGTTGTTCTGCCAAATAGATGTAAAAATGTCCCATAGCTCCAGTGCGAAAGCCACTTTTATATCTAGATTCAAGAGTCAATGTTTCACCATCATTAATCTTGATAGAGCCTGGTCGCGGGTAACAAACAGACATTCCAATAGGATAACCTTCCTCATTTCCTGGTTCCTTTCCTGTTCCATATTTTGGTGTTGAAGTACATATAGCCTTTCCATTCTAAATTAGTAAAAAATAATGTAATTTTTAGAAGTGAAGATGAATATAGCATTTGACTTTTTTAAATGACTGGAATCAAGCACATAAAGTTCAAAATAAGAAATCTATAACAAATTGTGAAAATGTATGAGAATAATGATAGATATTGTACATCACCTGCCCGTATAAAGTTGCGTTGACAACACCTGTATGCATGTGAGCAGTGCCATAAATAAGATAACCACCTTTGTCCATTGGGATGTTTGCTTTTTGGACATGAATAGAGTCACCACCACCATTTGTTGGAATAGTATACTCTGCCTACAAGAATTGAGAAATATTTGTAGCTCACTAACTCCCAATAAACTAAGAATTTAATTTAGTGTAAAATATTTTTACACACACATCTTATAAAAATTCACCTTATCACCACATCATCCTATTCATTAATATGATGTGGCAGCAAGATGAATTCCTATTAGGTGCTTGTGTAAAAAGTTTTACATTGATAATATATACAAATTAAACTCATAAATAGACATATATTATATTTTTCAACTTAACTGAAATTGAAAAGCCTACTTTTTTTTTTTATAAAGTACCGCCTTGAACAACTTATCTACCTGGCAATCATGAATTGTTTTGGAACCATTTGATCTAACTCGATCAGTTGAATCAAGTATATAGACCTTAACTGGTGCTTGGAATTTGTCCCAATCAACCCAACTTATTTTGTATCTTAAGGAAACCTTTCTTTTTGGGCCTTGAAAACCTTCTGTTAGTTTGCATTGTACATTGTCTTGACAACAAAAGATTCCTCCTTTATAATCTGTAGTCAATGGTTGATTATGAATGTCCCTTGTGACATTATAAAAGTCCTTTGGAAGATTCATAAGGTCACATCTACATTCAGTGCAACCTTTCCTATCTTGCGTGCCACGTGTATCTATGGCCATGATGTCAAGCAACCATTTCTCTTCATATCCATTTGGAATTTCTACAGGATTACCTAGTTCTATTGCAAAAGGATCAGGAATGTTTGAGGTTGTTCCTCTTGATTCAACTCCAAGGCCCCAATAATGTGGAAGAATGTATTGATTGCATATGCCTTCGTTTCTCTTGTAAGAAAGATCATTAGGACGACGAAGCTGAGGATTGCGTGACATAGTAATATTTTCAAAGTATCTTATTGCAAACCAATGATGAAGGTAAGTTTCGTACAAAGGTACAGAATTTCCTTCTTCATCAACTAGTTCAGCATCAAAACTCTTGACCCCAATATGACCTTTTGGAAACTCAATATTCATTAATGCTTTGGCTACAACTATTCCAGGTCCCACCTCAAATTTTTCAGACACAAAAGTAGCTGTTTTGATACAGTTTTTAGGCTTTTGATTAAGGGAGTATGTTGTTCTTGGCAATAACAGCAGTATTGATAGTGAAAGTATCATTGCTTTAGATATAAACTTCATGTGAACCTGAACATAAACCAATAGTGTTAAAAAATAGATTATAAGTTTCAAAAAGGTGGAGAGTTAAACTTGGATGATAAATATTGTATACCATATGAGAAGAAGACGAAGGATTTCCCATGCTGGAGATTTATTCCTTACCGAAAGTCTAAATTGTTGAGAATTTAAAATTCTTTGGAGATAAATTTGTGTGTATATAGAGGTCTTGTTTGCTAGTTTTATACTAGAAGGTTTTTGCAATAACATAACTGATATAACTAAATGCAAATTCAACACAGATGAAAATTATTGGGTTTCGTTAGGCGTTGCTGGTGTTCGAACAAAATTTGGTAAGAAAACATGGTATTAATCTATGCAAGCCATCAAGCATTTAACTGTCTAGAGCTATTTATAGGTATAACAAATTGATGTCAACCAGATTTTTTTTAATAATTTTTTCATGCCTAAATTAATTAGAATTTTTTATTCTAATTTTTTTAATGATTTTATACAAAGACACAAGAATCGTTTGAAAAAAAAAAGAAATTTTATTACCTCATATTCTATATATTTACCATATACCACTAAAGTTTCTTTAAAGTATATAATTAGTTATCTCAAAATATTACGTAATTTCTTACTTTTTAGTTTCAAAAGATGTAAAATGTTTTTATACGTACTAAAACCTTCTTGTCATACCAATAATATGTAAAATGTAAAATATTTTTAATAAAATTAAGAATACATAATTTAATGAAATTTATCTATAATATATTTTTTACCACAAACATATAGACTTTTATGACTAAGAAATTGTTCTTTGATATTTTCTTTTTGCAATTTTTATGCGATTTTCGTTACCCCAAATAGTGTTAAAATTATGTGGAATTGTATCAGTACTCTTTTCATAACAAAATTTGATATCTTTTTGGAATAATGATTTAATCCTTAAGGCTTTACTTTTTTTATAATTACAACAACGTAAAATGTCAAAATCTAAAAATAAAATAGCATCACATAATTCAATGTAACCAACTAGTACCTTGTACATTGTATAAATAGATTTTGGTTTACATAAAATTTAAAAACATAAATTAAAAATATTTAAAATTATAAAAATACTTAATTAATTAAAATAAATTAGGAAAAATTATAAATAGCTAGTATTCAAAGAGAAAAAGAAAAACATAACATTTTGAAAGGAATTAATCTCAAGTATGAATAGTTGAGGTTTAAGATGAAATTAAAAGAAATTTGAAATATAAAAATTTTAAAGCAATTAAAGTTGAGCTTTAAGTAATATTTTTTTACAGGTAAAATAAATATCATTAATAATGTGTAATCAGAATTAATACAAGATGTCTCAATAACTGGGCACAAAGAAAAGAATATATAAATACACAAAATGACTTTTCAACATAAAATGAAAATCTAAAAATAAGTAATAGTGAAGAAAAAACACAAAAATGAGTGCTAATAATGAAACCATTTGTGACAAGGAGTAAAAGTGTAGATTGTGAGATAGGACTATTAAAAACAAAAATTTTAATTTATAACTTAAAGGTTATTACATCTATAATTTTTTTTCAATCATAAATACACAAATCTATGTAATCAAATATTTATTGTTCTTTGATAATTGTTACTTTTGCAAATTTTATGTGATTAAGTGTATGTTTGTTTTACCATTTCACAACTCGATTCATACTTTCCTAGAAATGAAATGTGACTGAAGAAATTTGAAGGGTTTGTGTTTAACGGAGATTCAACGTGTATACAATCATACCCTAAAGGGACGTGCCATATGAAAATGTCTTTTTTGGGTGAGAATAAGAATGATAAATCTGAACCTTAGATTAAAATAGAAGGCTAAGATTAAAAGACTCACTTAAAACTACAACTACCACCACCAACCCCATTACCACTACCACCACCATCTAAAAGTGTCGTTAATTTTGCGAGGGAATAACCAATTTAGGTCCTGAAATTATAATGGTTGGTCAAATTAGTCTCTAAAATTAATAAAAAGGTAAAATAGTCCCTGAAATTGTATATTATTAATCAATTTAGTCCTTGAAAATTGTAATAGACAATCAAATCAATCATTGAAATTAACTAAATGGGAAAATGGACCCTTGAATTATAATGGTCAGTCAAATTAGTCCCCAAAATAAAAAAGGTTTAATTGCATTTTTTGTTCTTTAACTTTCAAAATTTTATTAATTATACCCCTAAAGGTTTTTTCTCGCAGATTCTAAACTTACATAATTTTGCAAAATTTATCCTAACGTTAATTGCTCTTCCATGCTGTGGAAATGATAAAAATGTTAAAGGTAGAATTTGAACGCTAGACCTCCTCTTTCTCCATTGCTAATAAAGCCATTAAGCCATTTAGCTTATTTAGTTTACATATAAAAAATGTATTATATATATCATTACTGCATTTGTTAATTATACTTTTAATTTCCTATGTGTATGTTTATATTTGTATAAAAAATATTAAAAGTTAAGATGATAAATTAATTTATTAAATATTTTAATTTTAATTGTACAAATTCATTTATTCAATTATATAGAATTATTTATTATCTAAAATTTATTTATACATCTTCTACCCTATTATTTGTAGGGTAGTTATTCAAAAATAAAAATATTTAATAAATAAATTTATTAGTTGTTGTATAATTTAACTAATAAATAATTTTATATAATTTAATATATAAATTTGTACAATTTATAAATTTAAATAATTTAAATAAAAAAATTAATAAAAAAATTTATCACCTTAAGTTTTGATATATACAATAAATTTAACATACACTTGAGAAACCAAAATTGTAATTAACAAATATAAAATTGGTATATATAATATATTTTTATATATAAACTAAACAAGCTAAATGACTTAGTGGTTTTGTGATTGTGGATAAGGGAGGAATTAAGAGTTCAAATCTCCCTTGTCCTTGCTGATGGATGGACTAAAAAACAAAAATAGTACAAAAACATCAATCCCCTTTCTTTCTCTGTAACCACAAACTTCTCCTGCAAAAATTTGAATCCACCTCTATTGATCCTTGATGGATCTACTGCGACAGGTGGAACACAACGGTGACACCACCAACACCTTCGAGGCATGCTTGTTATGTAGAAAGGTTGATGACTTAGTTGTGCTTCATTGTGATCGAGGAGCTATGATGATTTTTCCATGGACTGAGTGGTCTAGCACACTACCTGGAGGGAATTCCTGCATATGTATAGCATTAACATTTAGATAATTGTTGAAACAAAATATTTCCAACTCAATAAAAAATTATAAATGTCATTGTTTTATATAGCATAATACTTGAGACATTAGTCTAGTGGCTAATCTAGAAATTTTCTTTAGTGGCGACAGAGAAATAATTTATAATATTTTCACAAAAGAAAAATATTATAAGTTTTTATAAAATACACAATGTCATGACAAAAAAACAATACCTAAGCTAGTAAAAATTACAAGTGCCTTCTACGCAGTTTTATATCTTGAAAATGTAGTATGATCAGTCAGTGAATGACAATAACAGGTTAGCCCAAGCTAGCATTTTGGTTGCAAATTCCTCATGAGTTAAAATCACAACAATAGTATGCTTGGAGTCTTATCTTATGCAATTATAACTATATGCACAGCATCCTAATATGATGGTTTATTCTAATATCATTGTATCACTTAAAATAAAGTATTAAGCTTATTTCTTCTAAGTGCTTGTAAGTTTCCCTTTCTTTTGCAAATGTTTGATTCTACATACTTTGTAAAGTGTGTGGTTCTAGTTTATGATTTTATGTTGCATTAATGTTGCTGTGCAATTTAAGTGTATTCAACCTATGAGTTCTTATGGATTGAACTTGACTGTGTACCATAAAAGTAGATCACTCAACACGAACATAAATAATACAAGATTTTGAAAAGTGGGAGTTTTTGGCAGACTTGAGCTTTGTTTGCTAGTGTTGTTGTTAGTGACTTAGCGTTGTTGCTGGCAAGGGTGTGAAAAAAAAGAGAGAACCAAACCATTTTAAAACCAATTCAAACCGACCAAAAAAATTGAATCATTTTTTAGGGAAAGAAAACAAATTGAACCACTTTATGAAAATAGTTTGGTTCAAACCAAACCATTTTTGTAAAGTAGTTTGGTTTGGTTCTTTGAAAAAATGAACCATATATAGGTGGGAAAAGGATAATTGAACTGCACCAAACTGATCCAAATTGCAAAAACCAAATTATTTTGAGAAAAAAATGCGAATCGAACCAATTAATAAAAACAGTTCAGTTCAAACTGAGTCATTTTTAATTAAGGCTATGTTTGGATAACTGTTAAAAAAGTGCTTTTGTGAATTTTAATGCACAAAACCGAATTCCAATGCACAAAATGAAGAGGGAAAAAATTATTGCTTTAAAAGCAAAAATACTTTTGAACTCTTCCAACTAAAATTCAAGCATGCACTAAGTGGTTCAGTTCAGCTCAGATTTTTGAAAATATTGGTTTTTGCACGACCTTAATTGCTGGAGCTTTGTTGAAGGAGACTTAAGTATTTGGCAGATGTGAGAGATTTTGGTAGCGTTAATGTGCAATGAAGAGTTGGCTTCATAAGCAGAGCTTCTCCAATTCCTTGAATGTGGCACCAAAATTGATCTTTGTGCAACTTTTCTATTTTTTAATTTGGTGGTGTCTATTTGTGTTCCACCGGTGGCGGCAAAGTCACAAAGGATCAATAGAGGTGGTTGCCCATTTTTGCTGGGGATGTGTTACGGTTGCAAAGAGAGAAGGGGGATTGACGTTATTGTGAACTTTTTTTATTTTTATTTTTGTCTCTCCAGCCATCAGATTCATCTAATGGCCAACATTTATTTTTCCTATGACTTTTTAAGTTTGTAGAAAGTCTGGCAAGAGAGGATCCAAGTTTGTTGAATGGATAGAAAATGGAGAGACATATTATAGATAGGATATGAACACTTTACACAGTTCACACTTTTAATTATTTTAAGTGAAGAATCACCCAAAAAAAATTGCTAAAAGAAATTATGAATTTTTCTAAATTAAGAAAAATAGAGAAAACACTTATTTTGGTCATCCACGAGATGTTTCCTTTTCTAATTTGATCTTTCTTATATTAATTTTCCTGATTAAGGACCTCCAAATGCAAAAAATTTTAAATGTTTACCATGCATTTAAGAATAACTATTAACACAATATTAGCTTTATCTAGCTAGTGCACTTTTATAATTTAATGGTTCAGCTCATGATACGTATAATTACTAAAATCCTTGAACTATGTTTCTCAAAATCTTTATGAAAATAAGTTCTACTAAAATTGTCAACTTGCTCGCTTGAAAAAGAACGAGTGGGAGAGATTATTGACTTTATTGGATCAATATCACTACAAAGATTGACATAAACTCTCAACTCATATCACTTATTAAATATAGGTTGTGTCTTTTAAGTTAAATATAATTTTGAAATTCATTAAAAAAATAAAGTAGCACCTTTATTATCTATTTTCTAACAACAAAGCACTAACATATTTTACTTTGTGTCATTTTCTATTTTTAAAACGTTATATGCTTTTGAAAATTTAAAATTAATAATTGTTAAATAGTTAAAATCCATAATAACAAGCTAAAATTGGAAAACATTTATATTTTAAAATTATTAACCATTGTGAGAAGCAAATCGAAACCCCAAAGCAACTTTCAAGACACAAATCAATATCCCAACGACAAGAACAAAACTAGTGAACGAGAAAGATAATCTCAAAGATTTGGGGTTCTCTAGAGTTTTCGAAGGAACTACATAAAGTGCAATCCTGTATTCCAACATCTATTATTTTTATTAAATTATGTTTATAATTTTCTTATTATATTATTAAAAACTTTCCCCCATTTTTTTTTAAAAAAAAGAATGTGCAGTAGGATGGTAAAAGGAGTTAATGGCCGAAAATCTGAAATGTGACACTCGTTCACATTAAACTTAACCCATGTTTATTTAATTATTTATTTAGTTATTTTGATTTTAGATTAAGAAAAGTACAAAAAAAATTTCGCTTTTTATATCACATGCGATCGTCTTACGAAACTTTTAAAAGTAAGGAAATCGTAAATAAAACAAAATTTGGAAATGGGAGTAAGAGATGAGAAAATGATATATGTCATATAATCAGGATCATATGCATCTTAGCTTTTGAAGTACAATACAGCTGAATACATCATAGCGGAATACAATTGAAATCAAAAAATACAGGGAAATCTCAAAAGTACATGAACAGACACTAGCTACCCACTATCCTAACCCTAGCAGTGTCTAGAGATCTATTCCCAACCCCTACATCAAAAGAAGAATCACTAGATAGGGTCTACCAATCCTTGTCTAACTGCGTCTCCTCGGAGTCTGTATCCTCTCTGTGGCATGTATGGCCATTAGGCACCTCGCGGGGTACCTCAAGTCCAGAGGAAGAGGAGGAGAAGGTGGACCAATCATCAGCCACAAAAGAGTCCATAGGGACTCGACCAATACCACCTCCATAGGTGATCCCTCCTCAGGGGGATGTACATCATCCACAAGGTGCTCAGCTGGTAGTGGTGGATACACCTGTATGTATGGCACTACAATAGGGTGAGAACGATACCAGGATAGGGAAAGTCTAGGTCATAGGAGGCATGAACGTTCCTGGGATAGGGGACATGAACGTGATAGACACAAAGCCGCGGTGAGTCAAATAGTCTACCTCCTCGTCGTAACTCCATGTCCCCGCAGCGTCAAAGTCAACATGTATATTCAACAGGACGGGGAAGGCTGCCATCTTCAAGTATCAACCACAACGATCATGCATAAAAGAAAAATGCGGAAGAGTGAGGCAATTTGTTCTCAAAATTACTTTCACATAGATGGTAGGGTATTCTACCGTCTTATACCAACAAGACACAATTGACCACAAAAAGGGAACTTAAGCTTTGTCTAAGTTGTAACATCTACCCTTGACACTGTATGGATCCATACTCCCAACATGGTCCTTAACAGAACTGGGAAGTGACTGAGAGTACATATACCTCTACTCAACATGGTACAATCCTCATCATCATCGAGGAACAGAGCAACAGCTCAGGACATTCACCGTCCACACAGAGGTATACTCTCGCACCAATCTTAGAATGCTGAGCAGTTGTCGGGGTTGCCAAGCTTGGTCAGGCGAATATCCTGACTTGAAAGCGCTACCTCAGTCATTAGGACCTTCACCACTCGACACCTTACCCTCAAGACCTCCGCAAGTGGGCCCCTGCCTTTCATTCCTCAGCGTACCAACTGTAACTTCCCATGCTGGGTGCCATGCCCTGGCATGTCCTTCGCATCACACTACTTTATGATTCTACTATTGTCCTTTCTTGACCTTCTCAATGTGAACAGAGGTTTCTCTGGTCTCAGCTCACCTAAGTACCAGCACCGTCTCTCCTCAACATCTCTACCTCTTAATGCAAAGATTCTTATCGTAGTATAATGTAGGGGGATTCTAAGTATATATTTAAGAAAACAAAACAACGAATAGGACACTAGAAGATTAGCATTGATTCGTCTCCATTATCTTATTGCCTAATTTAAAGGTTTAAGCTTACTTAATTAATACTTAGTATATGACTATTCATATGTCTTTATACATCGAATTACTTAACAGTATTAGATGTCACTATCAATCTATTTAATGAAATTAATTAGTAGTAATTAATCGTGATTCTAAAAGAATTTAGTAAAACTATTCGCTTATTTCATGATTCAAAATAAGACTTTATGTCTTAGTTAGGAAAAAGTCTATTTAAATTATATAAAAACAGAGAGGGTTTATTCCTAAAAAGGGAATTTTGTTTAACTTTAAACAAAAAGATTCATTTTAAGTCCTAAGTATAGAAAATAAGGGGTTAGTGACTAGAAACATGTTCTTTCATTTTTTTGTTCAAAAACCAGAATTCTAGAAAGCACAGTTTTTAAGTTTGGATTTGAAATTTAATTTGAGTGGGCTAACGATTTTTGTTTGCCATGATCTATATCTTGTTGGAAAGATGTTTTTGTATAATTTCTAAATCATTAAAGATAATACCAAACAAAAATACATAAAAATAGATAAGAAAATAACAAGGCAAGCAGGTCAAGAAGCCCTTACTAGAGCACCAGTAACACTCCCTTGCTATTTTCGTATCCCTCTTTAATTTTTTCATAAACAAGGAGGTTATTTGAAAAAAGTACATTAGAAAAAATTTTCAAAAAATCCAAGAACTCCAAAAACTAAGGCCTAGTCGATTTATGATGACTTTTCAAAGTATACTATTGAGAAAGACGTCTCGGGTCAGAAACAGCGCATATGACTTCGATTGTAAAATTTGGTAAAAATAGTAAAAGATGACTAAAGTAGGAAAACTATATATCCCAGTAAATATTAGGGAGTCTACTTTATATTCGTTCAAGAAAAATCAGTTGACTTACACTAGAAAGTTCAAACATAGCTTTTAAGTGAACACTGCCAGTTACTGTTTTCTAAAAAGTAACCCTAACTTTTGAAAAGTGTAGCTTCGTCGTTTCTTAACCTTTTTTTAACTATTCTTGTGTCCATTTCGAACATAATTTTGTCTACTTTTTATCGAAAAAAAAATCACTTAAAGTTATTGAGTGTAGCCCGAGTTATCGTGAAAACAATGTTGGTTGTTTAGATGAAAATCGAAGTCAACTCGCTGGAACTTAGATACTTCTCTACAAAAATCACTCTTTTCACTAAGTTGTGAATCTTTAATGACCAAAATAAAATTTTAGAGTTATTAGGTAGGTCAAAAACTAAAATAATCATCCCTTCTCTTCATTTAAAACCGTGACTTGAAGGGAGATAAAAATGTCAACTTTTAATGGTCAGCTGAGTTCTGATTCTAGTTTCAAAAGTCCTTGATGTTCTAGGGTCTTTGGTGATAAGTAAAGTTTCATTCTTGCCTTAAGAAAGTGACCATCTTCATGAGTCCCCTTTGGAAGGACTAGATCAAGGTTTCAAAAGTATTTACATTTATAAAAATCTTCTCTTTTCTGTTTCTTACCAAGTTGAAGGGAGGTTACAATTTTAAGGCTTTGCTTTAGAGGTTTTACAGTCCTTCAACCAAACTTTGGTCATTTTAGGATAATGTAGCCATATAAGCCAACATTAAGATGTCAATAGCAATTTTAAACAACACTTCTAGCCATGAATAAAAGAGAGCAGTAGAAAATAAAGAGAACAACTACACAAAAGA
Organism: Spatholobus suberectus; assembly: GCA_004329165.1. Taxonomy (NCBI): domain Eukaryota; kingdom Viridiplantae; phylum Streptophyta; class Magnoliopsida; order Fabales; family Fabaceae; genus Spatholobus; species Spatholobus suberectus. The sequence continues at coordinate 30,720,047 of CM014731.1, forward strand.
AAACTATAAACAACAACAAGAAGAGAAATAAAAATAGAGTAGTAAAACAACAACATACTAAGGGTTTGAGGGCCAAACCCACCCATAAATCATCTACATGAAAATAATAAATTTAAGAACACCCCACTCCCCCCATGTACCGTAAGTGTTGGTTGGAGAAAAGGAGAAAACAAGGTGCCTTGAAACTCCAAACAAGGTGGTGGTGGATGGTGGCTTCAATGGGGGATGGAAGGAGAAGAGAATGGAGGTTTTTTGTGTAAGAAAGCTTTTAAAAATGGAATTAGGGAGAGAAAGGAGGTGTTGGACGTGCTCCTTGGGCAGAAAAGGGAGGTGAAGAAGCTGTCCCAAGGGCTAGCTTAAATAGAGGAATAGGTGGCTAGAAAAGGGAGCAAAAAAGTAACTTTGCTTTTTTCTTTTTCCTTTTTAAGTTTTCTTTTTATGACATGTGGGGAAAAGAGAGGGATGGGTCTGCATAGTCTTTGATCAATGTGCCATAGGTCTCTACGTTTTATTTTCTCTGCAGAGGAATCGACCGGTTCCAATAAAACGTCTTTAAACTTGTAAATTTGGTTTTTATAGCAATTGAATGAATTTTTCTTTGGAATTTGGTGAGCACCTTAATTATTGATTAAAAATAATTTCCAAAATTTAAAATTAATTTTTAGTTATTAAATTCGAATTTTTTAGTATATATTCAATATTTTCGAGTTAAAAATTCATAAAAATTTCATTTTAACTCAGAAAATTATAAAATTTTTATGAAAATTATAAAATTAAATATCTAACCCAAAAATGAACTGAGAATGTTCATTTTGTCTCTTTTACATATTTCACTTATACTGGCTATAGTTCTAACAGTTAATGGAGGGCAATTTTAATGATATTTGAAAAATAAATGACTAATAAAAGGGTGAAATTTTAGTGTAAGATAAATCTTTAGGTAATTATAAGGTATAGTGTGTTGACAGCATAACAATGAAAGTCATTTAAGTGACATGGGGTTTTGAGGTCGGATGGACCTTTGAAGAGGTTGATTATGGATAATAGGGTCAAGTTAAGTAGATTCATGTTGGTTAGGTTTAGGATTAGGTGTAATAAGTTGTGTAGAAGCGAGAAAGGAACCATCAAAAGGTTTAGAAATTACCATATTAGGGAATA
>CM014731.1:30721304-30831495 GCA_004329165.1 Spatholobus suberectus
CTCAAAAGAAGAGTGAGCCACAGTAGTTTGTTCTTAGATTTCTAAGAAACCAATGAGTGACCAACAAAGAAATAGTACCCTAAAATTGATCTACAATTGTTTGGTCATCCACCCCAATCAACATCACTAAAGCCTTGAATTTGAACATATGAGTTCTTGTTAAAGAAAATAGTGAAACAAAGTGAATTTTTTTATATAATGAAGGATACCAAGAGCAACTCTATAATGAGTAGTTGTTGGATTGGCCATGTAGCTAAGCTGTTAAATGGCAAAAGTAATGTTTAGTCTAGTCATAGTGAAGTATAACAGCCTCCCAACCAACCAACGACAAGAAGCAATATTAGAGTATGGTTTTCCCTCATGAGTTAGTTGAATAATAGGGTCTAATAAGGCAGATATAGACTTGCATCCTAGGAGACTAGCATCAAATAGTAGTCCAAGGTATTTATGTTGATAAATAGCAATTCCTTTGTCATGTGCAACCTTAAGGTCCAGGAAAAATTTAAAAGAGTCGAGATACTTAATTCCAAAGGATTGATATCAAATGTCTTTGATGTAAAAGGATACTAAGAAAGATTATTTCCAACTTGAATAACATTATTTACATAAACAAAGAGAGTTGTTTAAATAACTTGATGAACAAAGTGGGGTTAGAATTAGCTTGAGAGAAACCACATCCAATTAACAAAGATGATAACTTTTCATACCATTTATGGCTCGCTTGTTTAAGTCCATAAAGAGACTTAAGCAGCTTGCATACTTGATTAGGCTTGGGAAAGGAGACCTCAGGAGGTAGAAACATGTAAACATCTTGAAGATTGTCATGCAAGAAGGCATTATTCACATCTAATTGATGTAGATGTCATTTGTGTTGGAACTAAAGATGTATGAAACGTATAACCCCTAAATTTTTTTAATGATAACAAAAGTTACTAAAATTTATGAAGCTCTAACAATCCTTGTTTTGTAGGATATAAGTGTTTGAGACCTTAAGTGTAACATCCCTACTTTTATATATTAAATTATTCTGTATGTTTAAAAATTGTTTTGAAGTCATCAATGTATTTAGAACAATTAATAATAATTTTAGAAATTTTTCTAAAATTTATTGAGATAATTTTTGTAAAATGACAAAAATACCCCTAGTTAATTGTAGGAACCAACCAGAGACTTTTTGACCTCAAAATATTTTGAAAATTTTATATTAAGTATCTCTCACTATAAAAACTTTATTTTGAAAGAAAAGTAGTGAAAAATATAACAATCCTATTTCAATTCTTCCACTGTTTTTTTTTTAATATTTGACAATGCAATTCTGAAAAATCGGAAAGGAATTTCAAAATTATGACTCCCACCATTTTGCTCAAAATTTTAAGAGCTATTTAATCATGATTTTTAATAATTTTTCCGAGCCGAAGCCTGTAGAAATTAGAAAATGACAATTTTGTCCATATTTCTCAACATTAAGGACTAACATGAGGAAAAGATTCAATTGACATTAAAATGTCAATTTGAGCTTGAAATTATGTCATATATATTAAAATATAATTTTGGAAATTTTTTTGAGAATTTTCTAGAATTCTTGTGTAAAATGACAAAAATGTCCCTAGGTGTCTAATAAGTCAGCCAATACTAGTTTGACATCCAAAAAGGGTGAAAATGGTCATTTCAGTTTATTTATGGGTAAAATATTTAATTTTAGAATTTTTATAAAATTTTGGTATTTATTGAATTAAAATAGATTTTCTATGAATTTTCTAGCATAAAAATACAAAATAAATACATATAATTTGAAATAAATTAATAAAAATTAAAATTAATTATTAGAATTTTATTTTTGATGAAAAATAATTTATTTGTCCAGTTTTACATTTAATTTCATTTTTTTGATATTAAAAGCTAATTTTTCAAGTTTAGGCGTTTTTATCGATACCGGTTAATTCACCTACAAATCAAAATTGGCACATGGGAGCTTGGGACAGCTGGTGGAGCACGTTCCCAAGCCTAGGAGAGGTGATTCAACACCCTAAATGGTGTATGTGTCCCTAAGTGCGAATATTTGTCCCTAAATTAAATTAAAAACAAATTTAAAACTTGATTTATTGCATAATTGCTTATGTCATTGGTGGACACCTAAGACCCCTTCTTCTTCTATAAATAGCCCCTTCCTCCTTCACATTTTCAGCATCTCCTCTTCCTCTCCCAAGCTAGAGAGTTTCTCTTTCTAAAGTTTTCTCTCTCTAAAATATTTTTATCTAGGTTTTATGTTAAAATTTTGCTAGTTTTTAACTAGTAGAATTTCTCCTCCTAGAAGCTTTGCACCAACAATTCCATCCTCTTCATCAACTATCTTAGAGGTAATGGAGGGAGTGGGGTTGGTTCTAAATTATTGTCACTTTGCATGTTGATAAGAAGGTTTTCTCCTAAACCTGTTTAGGATTAAGTTTTATTATTATTATTATTGTTTAATGTTAAACTTTAATTTTTGCAAAGTTGTTACTCTGCCCAAATTTAGATTATTAAATCATAATTACTAAATTGTTACTCTGCTCAAATTTAAATTATTAAATTATACTTGCTAAGTTGTTACTCTGTTCAATTTTAGAAAATTAAAATGCATTTGCTAAGCTGTTACTCTGCTCAAATTTAGAAAATCAAAATGCATTTATTTAGTTATTATTTTGCCAAAATTTTAGTAATTAAATTATAATTACTATATTGTTATTCTACTAAAATTTTATATAAGTACTAAATTGTTATTCCGTTAAAATTTTGATATTATACAATTTCTGCAAAATAAGGCAGAAATGTTGATTGTACTAGTGCTCAAATTAAATAAGGCTAGGGAAACCTCTGCTTAAGAAGTTAGAAATTGATAGTTTAGTGAGTAATGAAAAGCGAGTGACATGTAGTGGCATGACACCCTGCTAGGGAAGCTACAGTTTGGTACACTGAGGAATAAAAGGTAGGGACCCACTTGCGAAGGTCTTGGGGGTAGGCATCGAGTGGTGAAGGTCCCAATGGTCAGGGTAGCGCCCTTGAGTCGAGATATTGGCCTGACCAAACTCGATAACCCCGATAACTACTCAGCATTCCAGGATTGGTTTGAGAGTATACCTCTATAAATGGATATCATGACTATTATTTTCCTCAATGATAATGAGGACTATACCACCTGATGATGTTGAGAGAGGTATATGTACTCACAGTCACTTTCTAGGTTCTGTTGAGAACTATTACCCACTAATGAGAAGTATGGATTCATACCTAGTCAAGGGTTGTCTAATACAACTTAGAATGAACCTTAGGATCCCTTTTGTTGCAGCTATATTTTATCTTTGTTTTATGGTAGATTTCTTACCATACATGTAAAAGTGATTTTAGAACAAAACACCTCACTCCATTATTTTCTTCTATGTATGATTGATCGTGATTATTGAAGACAACATTAACGCCTTGTGATGCTAAGTATGAGTTAGAGGACATCTCCACGGGGGAGAACCTGAAAACCTATAGTATTTTCTTTTTGTATGAGGAATAGGGTAGATGAACACTGTTCTGTATAGGATCTTTTCGATGTATATATTGGGTTAGATAGTGTCTATCTTTTGATGTATTTTTTTAGTTTTCAGTATTATCAAACCATGATGTATAGTTTTATGATATATATATGTATATATAGTCTTATCTTTCATCTTTTATTACCATTTCCAAATTCTGTTAAGTTTGGAATTTCTTTTAAAAATGGAAAAAATTTTACACATATTTTTTTATTTACTTAAACTTAATAACTAAATTAATATGAATTGTATTTAATATGAATGAGTGTTACATTAAGCGTCCATAAAATGCATACCCATATACTCTGTTTTAACTTATAAATTATCTGTTTGATGTATATCGGCATCCAATATTTGCCTAACAAGTTGTCTAATGTTTTTCTATATAAGCATTCATAAAATTGAAATGTAAAGGAAGCTATCCTATAAGCTAAAACCTTAAAATTGCTTTCTTAAAAATTGACTAAGTGCTTTCAACGTATATATTTTGTTTTATCTTTTCAAATGTTGTAAAATGGGTTTAGATCAGACATCAGCTCTAATACTTGGTACAAGTTGAAGAAAAAAGCAATTCAACTTATTAGAAGAAGTACTGAAGTAGCTCAACAAAGAGAAAAAGGCAATATTAGAAGAAGTACCAAAGTAGCGCAACAAATAGAAAAAGGTAAAATATGCCTTACATGTATTAGGAAAAAGAAACATCTTTTCGGTACAAACTACCACTGCTACTGGCAATGTCAAAATCTCTCTTCTTGACTTTACATGATATGATATGTCCTACATTCAATGCAAATCAAAATGGGAAGAAGCTCTATTTCTCAACGGATATTTCCTTAAGCTTCTAAAAGAAGACTCAAGAGTGAAAAAGAACGAAGTTACACAACTTGCAAGTTATGTCACTATTTGGACGATACACACGCTCTCAAATTTTTATATTCTTTATAATCACAAAGTTATTTATATTTAGGCTTAAACATGCAAAACTCACTATTGTGAGTTATATTTTCAAAGTTTTATCTTTGTAAAAGCTTGGAGAGGCATAGTGTTAAAGAATACTTGGGTTAAAGTAATCGTGGATTAAGACTACTTATTGTAAGGCCTGAAGAGGCTTAGAGAATACATGGCTGGTGTAAAGCCTAAAGAGGCTTAGAGAATACTTGTTGTTGTAAGTAGTCTACTTAGTATAAAACCTTCAGGTTAAAGGGACTAGACGTAGCTTTTAGTTAGGAGTGAACTGGTATAAACCTCTGTGTGTTACTTTTCTCCCTATTTCTTTATTCTTCACTTTGTTTTGTGGACGATCCTTGCGAAGTGCTTTAAAGTTTAATAAAAATCTTATTTTGCAAAAAATACACAATACACAATTCAACCCCCTTTTCTTGTATGTTCCTTTGTTTATTTCAATTTGTGTATGGAACCCAAAGCCAATATTACTCTAACTGTAGAAACTTTAGTTATATAGGAAAGAATATGTCAAAATAATTGATGCTATCTATTTGATTGTAGCCTTTAGCCACCAAACATGATTTATAACGAGTAATAGACCCATATGCATTGCGCTTGATTTTGTACACCCATTATTTATGATTAGGAGTGATATTAGCTGATAAATTAACTAGTTGCTAAAGTGTGATTGAGTTCAAGGGCCTTCAGCTCCTTTGATATGGTTTGCTGCCAACAAGCGTGCTTGATGGCTTCTATGTAATTAGCAAGTTCTCAATTAGTAGATAAGGCGAAGGCATAAGCTTTGTGAGAATGAGATAGGTATTCATAAGAAATAAAGTTGGCTAAAGGATAAGGTGTCTTGTTATGTTGAGCAATAGTATCACACTGATAGTCTAACAAGTGTTCGGGGGGGGGGGGGGGGGGTTTGATAAACGATTTGACTTCTTGACAGATAATACTTTCAGGCCGAGGAGGATATACAATAAGTGAATGAGGGTGGGTTGATAGGATCAATGCAAGTCCAAGATGAAGTTTGTGTTGTGTAACAAGAGAAAGGAAAAACCTTTTCATGAGAAACCACATGTCTTGAAGAATCTCTCTCGTGTACATAGACCAAGATGTAGCCCTTGATGCCTTCTTTATATCCAAGGAAATCATGTAACACCTTGATTTTTTGTAATTTATGTTTAACTTGATTGATCATGATTACAAAAGGAAGTCCCAATTTAAAATATAAAATTTAATTAAACGAATTTATGCAATTTTTTATAAAAATTTCAATGGGTAATTCAATTAAAACTAATATTACGCTGTGAAACAGAGAGTGAAAGATTACACTGTAATTGTGAGCAAACATTCAAATATTTCATGAAATTAATTATAATTAGTTATTATTAATCATAGTTAAGCTTCTCTGAAATTTAGATGAATTTTGACATTAATGATTAAAATATTATTATTTTATCTAGCGTCAAATGAACACTTTAGGAAAAACTTTTTTAAAGCTAGAAAAATATCCCAGACCAATCTCTATCATTAATTAATGACTAATTAGTCCTCACATGTCATTAACATAACTCATTAATTTTGGATTAAATTAAAAATTTTCACTAAAATGGTTAAACACCTTTTTCACCTAAAACTATGTCTTACACCCAACACCAAGAAGGAAAATTTTGAATCCTTCTCTCCTATTAGTGCTCGATGGCCAAGCAATACAAGGATCCTTAGGGGGGGGGGGGGGGGGATTTTGCCTCCAAAGACTACTCAAAGAAAACCTTAAAAATTATTACTTGGTCATTAAGTATTCTACTCCATTATTTGTCCCAACATTTTCAAAAGTTTCTTCTTTCATTCTCTCCCTCTAGTTGAACAAACACTCCCATTTTCTCTCAATCTTGCTTCATTTTCTGTCTTCCAAGAACATAAAGGCTCCAAGACCTAAGGTGTTCTAAGTTTGGGAGGCTATTTTCCTACACAAAAGCTTCATCTTTCTCGTTTCTTTGTAAATTTTCTTTATTATTTCTTTTCCTCTTCTTCACATCCTTTTCCTTTCACTCTCTAACCTCTCTTTCATTTTCTTCATCTTTCTTCACAAAGCTTGCTCTTTTCTTTGATATGCAAAGGTGAGGGTTAAGGGTGTTTGCAAATTGATTTGGGTCGATTTTAAGCCAAAAAGCCATTTGATCCAAAGATTAAAAACCTTACAATTCAGTTCAGTTCAATTTGGATTGCTTTCTTAAAAAAAATCAATCTAATCCAATTTGACAAAATGTGATTTGGTTTGGATTAAATGAATCGGTTTTTACTGACACATCATTATTGACATTTTAATTTTTTGTTACTAGATGCCTTTAGCTCCAAATATTAAGCTTTACTGTTACCATTTCACAAATATGAAATGCCATGCCAAATTTGCTAAATGAACATTTAAGTTTATTACAAAATAAGAATAGAGAAATAACAGAATAAGAAGTACAAACCCTTTCATGCATTTGATTCAAGCCTTAAGTGAGCTAATTCAAGTTAAAAAAGAGAGAGTAAAAATAGCAACACATAAAAGCTAGGAATTGAGGTGGAATGGAATCATAATTCAAAACTATAGCTGATGCAAATTTATTAGAAATTTTTTTCTTTGACAGCATAAGCCATTCACTAAGCATATTCTCAATCTTTTCTGTCTTGCATTGTTTCCCCTTTACGATGTTTCTTCTTCACATAACCTATTGTTATATTATTCCTTCATTCATGTTGTTGCCCCCTTTACTAAAGACTTGGAAACACTATTTCTCCAAAATGTTTAATGTTAATATTTTGTGTGCCTTATACAAGAAATGCAAAACATAAACTATATAAAAAAAGTGATTCACCAATAGACACACACACACACACGTGTGAGACATACAAACTCATAAAGCATGGAATTTTTTTTTTTTTTGAAAAGCACAAAGCATGGAAATTAAAGCAGACTTAAGAAACCAAAACACTCTAACACTCCCAAATAATCAATTAAGCAAAAATTTTAAAAGAGAGAGAACTCACCATCAATTTAGGAAAAGGAAATGCTACGATAAAATGAAATTATCAAACACTAATTGAAACAAAACACATAGTCACATATATGAAACACAATAGAATTAATATTATCGGTTTGGTTTGGATTAGTTCGATTTTGGAAACACCAATTGAAAATTGAATCAAACCAATCGATTATACCAAAAGATAGTCCAAAAATATTTTAAAAAATGATTTTGATCAGTTTTTGGTTTTCTTTTTTTGTATCGGTTTGTGTTTTTTTGGATTGGATTAGATTTAAACACCCTTAACAAAGGATGTTTACCTCTTTCTTTTCTTGTTGGTTGAATCTTTTTGTGTTTAAATGATGTTGTTACTATTTTCTTATGATAAATGTGATTGCTTGGTAGTTTTGTGGTAAACATGACTTTTATGGAATGTTCTAAAACTTTCAACAACTTGGTCATTAGATCAATGGTTAAAACAAAGAATCACTAATTAAACCATATGACTTGATCTCTATTAAAAATTTTGAAAATATTCATGACATACAAATTTTATACCTATAAAATTCATACCATGCCTTAAAAAAAGCCAAAAAAAAAAAAAAAAAAAAACACACACACACACACACATCTCAAATTAACATAGTTTCACAAGCTCATTTTTCAAATTCAAATCCTTTGACATCCATGAGTTCTAAACAAATAAAACAAGATATCAGTTTTAATAATTATAGTTTTCGTTATGCATAATAAAGTAACAATAGTATGAAAAACTCCCTAAAATAGTGAAATATGGGTATGGGTAGCTTCACACATACATATCAATTAGCCATTTAGTTGTTCACATAAATCATAAAATAAATTACCAGGCTAATGCATTTACTTATTTACATGGGGTAAAACATCAAATTGGTCCTTGAAAGTGTATATCACTAGCAATTTTGTCCCCAGAAGCAGGAAAATTCTAAATTAGTCCCTAGAAGTGTAAAATGTATCACATTAGTCTACTTGTTACTTGAGATCCATTAAACTTAACGTGCATGGTTATATGGCACGTTAAGTGTGTACATGGACACTTTCGTCCTACATGTGGCATGACTACTCAGTGCCCAGTCAAAAGGACTAAATTTACGGCTACTTTTTAAAAAAAAATTACTAAAAATGGATTTGAATGTTAGTGCCAACAGTAATTTTTTCTTCTCTTCTTATATAAATTTTATTCCACCATTACAACAAATGTCCATGCTTTGTGCTGCATTCTTGCCCTTAAACAAAGATGGGTGGTGGAAAGAAGAATGGCGAAGAAAGCCATAGAAGGAAAACCTCTATTAACGATGAAGGCAATAGTCATGGTGAATGTCATTTTACTACGTCTAGGGTTCAATAATGGGGATGTTGTAGGTGTAATGTTCCATATTGTTATTGTGGGACTAAGATTATGACTTACTCTTCAAAAAGCTTGAAAAACCTAGGGAGGTTATTCTACACATGCATGTTGCCAAAGGTAGGTGCAATTTTCCTCTACCCTTTATTTTTGTCTCTCTACAAGTGGTTTTGATTTTGCATTGCTTGACAAATATCCATTTACAAGATGGTGGTAATTGTGACTATTTCCAATGGGTTAAGGTTGGAGAGGAAGATAAGAATAGGGATGAATGTTTAGCAATTAAAGAAAACTAGAAGGCAGGCATGCCTTTGAAGATTGATGACCTCAAGCTTGAACCAAGGATGTTGAAATATAATGTGTCTGGTTTAATTTGTTTTGTATGTTATTATTTTATGCAATCTTCTAGGTTGGTACTTTGAAAATGTAAGTGGTGGTTGGTATGTTTTTTTGGTGTTAGTTGATGTAATGGCTTGATCATTATGTGGTAATGAAATCCATTTTGTTTGGATGAAATCCATTTTATTTTGATGATGGCAATATAATTTACGAGTTTTGAAATTTATACCAATTGTTTGCATGTGACAACATTTTGTTTAAAGCTATTAACCAAATTCTCTTTTAAGGTCATAACTATAATACATATCATGAAAAAGTGCTACTTTGTTCAAAAGTTGACAATATGTTTACCAATTTTGCATATTTCCCTATATAGCACTTGGTATATAACACTATAGATTGAATTATGTCTTAAGGTTGTTTAAAAAATAATACACATTTGATATGAAGTGATTATACACCAGTGAGAGCAATATTTGATAGCAATATCTGACACATTTGACAGCAAAAAACACACCAATTATCATAACAACCCAAACTGAAGTAATTTTACCAATAGAGCAACACATCACACATTGACATAAGTGGCATTGTTTAGCCTTATGCTTCAAAAGAAAACACCATAAACTAATTACAGTGAGTTATGGCTTAAGTAAAAATTTCTAAAATGGCAATAACATTAACCAAAAAAAACCTATTACTTTACCTATCTAGTTGTAAAAGTTCACTATCACCGTAGAAATTTCCAAATAAGTAACTGTCCAACATTAAGTCACATTCACATGGAAGTGTTCAAAAAAAAAGGAGTCATAACATTGTTCATTTCATATGCTCAAGGTGAGGCATCCTTGGCATAGGGATAAAACTCATGAAATGAGGTTAAATCATTCTTGGAGATGAAGCAACTTGGAAAGGAACTCTGTACATAAGATTAAGTGGAGGTTATAGAGCCTGTGTCATGGCTCTTGTAAGCTATGCTATCATAGTTGTTGCAGGCCTTGTGATGGCTCTTAGAGGTGGTGGCCTAAAGGCGGGTGCATGAACAAGTAAACACTCAGTTGTGACCTGCATATGATGTTCCAATACATTAAGCATGTGCACTGGCAGGTATCAATTAAATTCAAAGTGAGAAGTATTAATAACTTACTAAAGTTTGAACATTTGCTGCCACCAATGGAATTTATAAAGTTGCCTCACATGGTGGTGCAAATTGAGAACATTGAATCTCCTCCTACAATTCAGTGCATCACAGCTAATGGATAAATAATATAAAAATAAAAAACTAGACAATTTGTATGAAAATTACTAGAAGTTGTTCTGTTGCATTAACACTTGCTTCTATGGCATTTGGAGTAGCTTTTGTTGGTTTCCACTTCTTTGGTTTAGGTCATACACCTCTATTGTACATACCTTACTATTGTGACCCATATGACCACATATATGACAATTAATAGTGGGATATAATCTCTTGAGTCTGTTGTTGCTTACTTCACTCTCATTCGCGTCCTTTCTCCTAGCCTTTTTCAATATTCCAGAGTGTCATTGCTTTCAAACATTTCAAAACAAAAACGATTATGAAGACTATAAACATCGTACTTGTCGTCACAAAACAGCTAACGTCATTGTCTCTTCGTCTTACAATCATTGATTAGGGTTTCGTCAACCCTAGTTATGGAGAAAAAGGTCTCATCATCTCTTTTCCTTCGCTTGTCTCTCTTCATAGGAAACAAAAGAATACAAAGGGGAAAGGAAAAAGGGAATGATAAGACAAAAGGGAAGGGGGTTGTGATGTATGAGATTGATGGGAGTCAATAAAAAAGTTAAAAAAAATGTTGTCACTTTAGTCCACCACATGTGTAAGTTGCGTGCTTTCCCACGTGGCACAATAAGATGCCACATCCACACATAACGTGCCATGTAAGCTTGCATGTTACATTTAATAGAGATCAAGTAATAGCCGGACTAATGTGATAAACATTTTACAATTTCAAGGACTTATTTTTAATTTTCCTTCTTTCAAGGACTCAATTGATAGAGAGATGCACTTTCGAGGACAAAATGCTGTTTTACTCAATTTACACATAGGCACATAGCAATTGGTAACATAACAAAAATTGGAAAAGTTTGAAAAAAAAATCACAACGAAACATATTGGGAGGGTGTTGCTAGCCTGCGAGTGTGACTTTGTAAGGACCTAGGATGGCGGCAACTTGAGTTGATTGTTAGGATGCGGTGATCAGCAGTGTTTGAAGGCCAACGATGTGACTTGAGTTAAGCGAACGACGTGATTGAGTAGTTCCAATGGTAAGGTTTGTGACTGTGTTTATGGCTTTATGCGATTTTAGTTTCGTGAATGTGTGGTCGTATTGCTACTTGGTGGGTATTTCTATTTTTTTTTCATAATTAGTAAGTAAAACGACATTATTTCACGTCTTTAGGGAAAAAAATAAAAAGAATGCTTTAATCAATTTGGGTTGCTACAAACTATCGATTCACTATTTGCCAGAAAAGCAAGTCAAGTCACAACGGTTCAAACAAAGTCAATGACATACTCTATCCAATTAGGGGATTAAAACAATTGCACCACAAGTTCTTGGTCCGACTGGTTAGTTTGAGCCAACTTTTAAAATACTACTTTTGTGTTCATATATGGCCATATTTATCTAGATCTATGCATAAAGTTTTAACCTTGCTCTTTATTTCCATTTATATTCCATGAAAATGTATGTTACTGGTTGTTTCATGTGATCAATTTTTTTTTGGGTGATTTTGTGTTTAATATGTCATATATTTGATGATATGTTTGTTTTAGCACATAAAGTTGTCATCTTGCTTGATTTGTGGTCATTTCTTTCTCACGAAAATTATGTAATGTATGTTGGACCTTGTGTGCTAGAATAAATGCATGGATGTGCACTCTAAATGTATTTTTATGTTATATATTGCTTTGGGATTGATTGGGTGTTGATTTGATTCATAAGACACCTAAAATACTAAAAATTCCCAAGTTTTAATATCCTAAAAATCTGTTGGTAAAATGTTATTAAAAAATTCCAATATAAGATTGTTCCCCTGCATTCTACTTGTTCTGTTAACCACTAATCCAAATTAGCTTAACACATGGCATTAATGGTCCAATGATTGTTATTTGTGTTATAAATGTCGCAAGTGGTATTGAGTAGTTACCAATTGTCTCTATCCTTTTTCATTATATTTGGTTAGACTATAAATAGAGGATTATGTACTGTAATTCATTTCAAGCAATAATAGATGCTTCTTCTCGATCAAGAGTTTTTCTGTTTGCTCTAAGTTCAAAGAATTCTTTATCATTTCTTTACAATTTTGTTAGTTTATAGGTTTAATTGCACTTTCAATCCCCTAATTATTATCTTTTCATAAGTGTGGTCTCCCCATTTTTTTTGCAAAGATAATCTCTCGCTATTTTAGTTGTACAATTTTAGTTCATATGTTAACTTGATATCCAATATGTAACAGAAATGTTAAAGTAACAATGCAGTAGAATGTCACGTCAACATGAATGTACTTGCAATGCAATAGAGTGTCACATCATCATTTACGTTAAATATTGAATTTCAAGTTAATGAATGAACAAAAATTGCACAATTAAAATAATAAAAAATCAAATTCGTGAAAAAATGGGAGGACCAAATTTACAAAAGTAACAATAGTAAAAGGACCAAAAGTATAATTAATCCTTGTTTCTATTACCAAACAAGGAGTGTTAACAATACTCTTCAACATACTTTTTCTAACATATCCTCTAATAATACACCTCTTTATCAGTTAAAGTTTATTAAAAATTATAAAATCATTAGTAAGAGACTCGTTAAACAACAGGTGAGATCAACAAAATTTTGTAATTTTTAATAAATTTTAATCAATAACAAAAATGTGTTAAAAAGATTATACGAGAAGAAAATGTGTCATTAAGATCTGTCTTTCTAATATATTCGAACCCTGCAATTATTACCGAGAAAATTCTGCAAATTTCAAACAAAAAGGTTCTTTCTTTTATCGCCAGGTACATTTTGCCGGGTAACTCTTGGCTAGCTTTGCCAAATAGGCACATTCATGATTTAGAAACCTGACCGTTGACAATTTTAATCAGGTATTCAATCTCATCAGCAACTTCTTTCATCGAGGGTCGTTTTTGCCTCTGATCATCCAAGCAAGCAGCTGCAAGACACCCCAATGACTTCATAGTTTCCAATTCCAAATCACTGGCTCCCTCCTTAAGCAACGGATCAACCACATCCATCAACCCGTCTTCAACCATTTTCTTCTTCCCGTACATGGCCAGGTTCACACTCTCTTCTTCCCTGTTGAAATCAATAGCTTTCTGGGCAGTCAGCAACTCCATCAGCACCACTCCAAAGCTATAAACATCACTCTTATCCGTCAACTGAAAGTTACGGTAATACTCAGGGTCCAGATACCCAAGTGTCCCTTGAGCACTGGTGAATATATGGCTCTTGTTCTCTTCAGCCAGTTCAACGAGCCTAGACAACCCAAAGTCAGAAACCTTGGCATCAAGCTTGTCATCAAGAAGAATATTGCTCGATTTCACGTCGCGGTGGTAAATGGGTGGTACAGCGGCAGAGTGCAGATATGAAAGCCCTTCAGCAGTTTGGTGTGCAATTTTGAGTCTTTGGTGCCATTTGAGGGGCTCCCTTGTGCCAGAAGAGTGGCGATGAAGGTAATCGAAAAGGGTCCCATTTGAAACGTACTCGTATATTAGCAAAGGGTGTTCAAGCTCCAAGCAACAACCGAGGAGTCTCACCAGGCTTCTGTGGTTTACTTGGCAGAGAATTCGAACCTCGTTTTGCATTTGATCAATGCCTTTGGTGCTTCCAAGCTTGGCACGCTTGATGGCAAAGACGGTTCCGTCATCGAATGTTCCCTTGAAGACTTCGCCAAAGCCACCAGTGCCGATGAGGTTTTCTTGGGAGAAATTGTTGGTTGCTTTTCTTACCTCTCTGCCAGTGAAGATCCTGGATGATAAGGCACTCGCTTTGGCACCTGAGATTTCTTTCTTCCTTTTGATTTTGGCCTCCTTTGCTTCTCTCTTTGATTGATTGTGCTTCTTGAAGAAAATGATTCCTATAGCTGCTATAATAGAGACTATTCCTCCTAAGGAAACAACCACTGTGGAAAACAGAAGAGTTAATTTAGGGGAAAAAAGCACAAACAGTGGTTAGTTACACTTGAAATATTATCTTTTCTTTTAAATAATTCTTAAATTAATAAAATTATATAAATAGTCTTTAAAATATTATAAATCATACTATATAATCTTTTAAGTATTAATTTTTTTTAAAATTAAGCTCTCACTAATGATTAAATTAATAAATATTCAATACATTAAAAACTATTTATATAATTTCATTATTTCAATAACTATTTAGGATATGATGATATTTTAGAGACCAAATTGATTATTTACTCTAATTTTTGCATTTACAAAGTGAAATCTCGTATTTGACTAGAGAACAAAGTGAAACATAGGAGTCATAGTAAACATGAGAACTCGAACATTTGTAGAGTTTGGATCCCGTGTTGTAAATTGTGCAGTATTTGATGCAATAATAAAGGATTTATTGTCACACTAGATATTGCACACTTATATAGCAAGAGATCCGAATTTTTACTTGTTAGCATATAGTAGAAGAAACCTATTAACAGAGTTACTACATGATATACCCACATACCAGCCAGAAGCATTTTCTTTTTCTTCCGAACTTTGCAGTGGCTGTCTTTCCCATGTCCCGTGCACTTTGTATCTGCATGTTAATAAAATAAAATAACAACAAAGGATTGCAATTAATCTAAATTTTTGTCAAGAAAAATTGTTTAAAGAAATAGGAAATTTGAAAGACAGTGAAAAGAATGATTTTTAATTAGCTTAATTACTAATTTGGTCTCTTAATTTATTTATTTTATTCAATTGGGTCCATCAATTATTAAATACTCCAATTTGGTCTCATAATTTTCAAAAAATTTTAATTAGATTCTATAATTTTTAAAAATGCTCTAATGTTATTTTTTTTTATTCAAA
The DNA here is from genome assembly GCA_004329165.1 of Spatholobus suberectus. NCBI lineage: Eukaryota > Viridiplantae > Streptophyta > Magnoliopsida > Fabales > Fabaceae > Spatholobus > Spatholobus suberectus. The sequence continues at coordinate 30,736,629 of CM014731.1, forward strand.
ATGACGTCTTTTTTATTATATTTTTCACGCCATTTAGTATAAAATTATATGAAAAATGACGTCATTTTAAATGAAAAAGAATAACATTAGAGCACTTTTAAAAATTATAGGACCTAATTAAATTTTCTTGAAAATTATGAGACCTAGTTGGAGCATTTAATAATGGAGGAACTCAATTGAATAAAATAAATAAATTAAGGAACCCAATTAATAATTAAGCATTTTTAATTGGTTGAAAATATAAAAGTTTTTACATTGATAGAATGCCTATTAAACTCTTTAAGATTGCAATAAAAATCGCTGTAAAAATTAAAAAATGAAAGGTAAAATGGTAAGTTTATCATAATATTAAAATTGTAAAATAAAAATATTTACTGAGTCAAACAAACATTATTATTTGTGAGTTATATTTAAAAAACAAAAAACAAAGTATTAAGATATTTAATATAATAAATATTTTATATGTGGTTTACTTAAGTAATTTCTTTACAAGTAATTTTTATAAACCATTAAAATATTTCTTACAAAGTTATAAAAATAACTTTACAAGAATGTTCTTTTTTTTGTTTTTTCACAAATGATGTGAACATATTTATATACATTTATCTGAAAGAGCGGCATAAAGAATCCAAACTCTTAACTTTACTTTTTATATTAAGGTACTGTTTGCTTTGACTTTTTTAGTTTAAAATTTACTTTAAATTAAAGTTAGAAATGAAAACCTTTCGTTTAAAGTTAAAAACATTTGATAGTTTTATAATATTTTATTTTAAAATTTATTTTAAGTTAAAATATGGAATTTGACTCTTCTAGTTCACTTTAAATAATAAAGTATGTATTTTTTTATTATTGATGAGAAAATAACAATTGATATTATATATACATGTATAATAAATTATGAATGTGCTAGAATATCGATGACTAATTTTTTTATCAAACAATTGAAATTACCTATTTTATTTTTATTCATATAAGAAAGGGAAAATCCAAAAATTTATTGAGTAATGTATTCTTAAATCTTGAAATCTGAAATAAAAAAAAAAAGAGAAAGAGAAGGAAAAATAGAAGCCAAAACTTCTAAAAATAACTTTTTAAAAGCTCCTTTTTTATAAATTTTCTTCATTAATTTTTTTTCCAAAAATTCTGTTTATTTTTTTAAAAAGTGAAAATAAACTAGGGGATAAACACTAAAGAGAAGATTTGTATTAACTTTTTTAGAAGATCAAGAACTAATTACAATTTTTTTTAATTTAAAAATTTAATTAAAATTTTTTAAATAATTCAAAAACTTACTGATTATTTTAACCTCTATTTTATTTTGCTTTTTTTTTTTAGTTTGAAAACGTAATTAATTTTTTTTTAAAATTCAAAGACTGATTAATTTAACCTATAATAAAACATTAGATTAGCTTTCGGCCATACTCTGAGTCTGAGGTTGACATAAACCATTGATCGGGTCCCACTTAAAACCAGCATCGCACAAGCACCTCTGCACCCCACCCCCGGGACCCACTCCACACTTCGAGTTCACCAATTCATTGCAATCCATTGGCGCCTTACAAACCGGTTCCTGTGGTGCCACCCACTCGATCCCCACCCCAGGCTCCGGCCACCGTTGTCCAGTTGCCGCCGTGCCGTTAAAATCTACAAAACTCTGATACGCCGCGCACTCTCCGCCGTGCACCCGAACCTCGTACTCTTTGCGGGCCCCACCACTCTTGTACTCGCAACACACTCGCACGCGCCCGCACGGGCCGAAATCTGCTTGGTCCTTGATGTAGCTGTGGCACGCGCTGCTTGCGGAGCAGTTCATCGAAGGCGCGTGGGCGGTGCAGTTGAAGAGAAAAATGGTGTTGCCTGGGGCCACGCTAAACGGAAGGGTCTCGTTCAGGTGCATGCCTTCGCTGCGGAAGTCCGTGGACACGCACGTCGTTGGCGCAAGTGTGGCGGGTCGGGTTATGATCCGACGGGTGAGTGGGTCAATGGACCTGATCATGTAGGATGATCCGGCGAGTGCATCGAACCAAAGTGTACCCGCGCTGCACCGGATCTTGTACCACGGGTCACCACAAACGGGTCCCGTGCTTAATGGGTACGGAACCGGGTTTGGACCGCAATTCCCGCACTTTCGCACGGCCTCGGCGCGTGATAGCAACAATGCTATAGTTGTGAATATTAACATTGTAATGTAAGGTTGGTCCATAAGGGTAACTAGTGCTGCAATGGAATCCTGTGATAAAAAAGAAACAATTGCTGCTATATATGCACTGTTGTAACTTGTTAGAGATTTTAATTTTTTTTTAATTTCTCAGTTGAAATTAGAGGGAAATTTTGATTAAAAAAATAAAAACGAATGGGTGCTACACAGTCAGATATGTGTGTAGGAGAACGTGAAATTTGCTGCGCTTTTCCAAAAATTTGTGCAATTTCATGGAATGATACAGATATGGCCTCATATGCAGAATATGCTGTAAATGGGACGAGATTAATTGACTCGGAACGTATTAGTATACGATTTGGAAACATTGCATGTAGCTGATTTAGGTTTTCTAAAATTAAAGTATATCTCGCTTTTCTAAGGAAGATATGCATGTTTCTTTTTCACCATGCATGGATTGACGATTTTAACAAAACCCATTGATATTGTTTTCGGTAGATTCATATCAGAAGATGTGGCTTTGTTCTGGGGTTCAATGTTTGAGGAAATTTTACTGATGAATGAGTTGAAAACCGCAGAATACACTATAGTAAATTTTATTTTATTTTAAATTGGTTAAAAAGGACTTTTTAAATCGGTTTTTAAACTGATTTAAATACAGGCGATATAAAAAATAGGGTAATTTTAAATCGGATTTTGAATCAATTTAAAAAGTTTTTATAACTCGATTCACTGGGAAACTGAGTTAAAAAGTCACAGTGGGAAACCGAAAACATCCCAGTGATTCCCACTGGACGCACCACACACAGCCAATACAAACACTCTGTCAGTTTCATTCCAAAAAAATTGTACACATGCCATAAAAACAAAATCCAACTTCATTAACCAAAAATGCTTCAACTTTGACAAAGGAAGAGTTAAAAGAGACTCACTACTAGCAGCGCCAAGCTGTGTGACCGCATCAACGAATTGTTCATGAGGTCCTGGGTCCAACGAAGGTGAGGCTTAGGATCAACCATGAGAACAAGACAAGGGTCTTCCTTATAAGTGTGAAAGAGGTTGGAAGTAGTACCTTGCATATCTTCCTGCGCCACAATCGCATTGTGGGAGTGTATCAGCCTTGGGTACATGCTTCTTCAATGGGGGAACCCCAACAACCCTAGGGACCAAAGATGGAGACTTTTTCACTCGAAGGATTAGGAGGGACACAAATCCAAGATGATGTTGCTGATACCCATCTGGGTGAGAGTGAAAAAGGGATGAACTTTGGGTGAGAATGAGAAATTTCAAACCAAGCTTTGAGTATGGAGTTTTGAACTAGGTGCACGAGATGGAGCTTCAAATTTGAACAAGGTTGCTTCTCAATCGATTTAACTCGGTTGCTTCTCAACCAACTTAGAAAACCAAGTTTTTAAATCGGTTCCTCTTATAACCAATTTAAAAACCAATTTTAAAAAATAGTTGTTATATCGGTTCAATGATACCTTATTTAAAAAGTTGTGCTTCTTATTTCAAAAATGTCACTTATCTTCTTATTAAATCGGTTCTTCATGAACTGATTTAAATACCTGTTTTAGAATCACGTTTTGGCATTAGTAATATGAGATAGCTATGTTCTAATTTATGTATGTATATTTATGTATTCAAGCCAATTAGAGTTAACAATAATGTTAGATTTTCAATTGGGTCATGTAATCCATTAGTGCTTATTAGTTATTACACTCAAATACCTTATAATTTCGAGTATGACACTAGTCACCATTACACAATGTTAGTTAACATCTAAATAATATCTAAAATTACTTATCTATTTTTCTAATTATAAATAAAACGTATCAACTAGAGTAAAATAAAAATGATTTATTTGTCTTTTGATTCATTCAGTTTAAATTATATTTTGATTTCTCAATTTTTTTTATTCAATTAAGTCCCTTAATTTTAAAATTAAGCAAATTTGTTTTCTCCATCAATTTTGTTCTGTTTAAAACACTCAAATTCTCATTTTCTATTCAAATATTTGGGGATAATGGATTTGGGATGCGAAATAATTTTAAAAATTTAGAAATTAGAAAATTAGTGGAATTTTGATAAAATTTGAAGAAATTTGTAGAACATGAGATTAGGATTTGAAAAAGGGAGAAATTTGAGTTTTTTGTTTTGGTTTTAAGTGAAATTTGATGTTTAATTTGGTGAATTTTAATTAAAATAATGTCTAAAACAATTTAGTTAATTCAATTTATGAAGACTTTGAGTAGAAAAGGAACATTTAAGGGTTTTAGGTTTAGAAAATTGTCAGAAGAACTAAATTTACTTAATTTTAAAAATAAAAAGAACTTAATTAACTAAAAAAAGCTTAAGAAATCAAAATCATACATAATCAAATAAAAGAGACCATAATTAAACCAATAGAAATTAAAGACCATCCACATTTACTGCAACCTTCTTATTCTCTCTTTTATTATAAACATCATTCTTAAGTTTTATTTTTGAAAGGGTTGAATTATTATTTAATTGGTCCTTATACTTGTGTAATTTTTAAGTTTTGGTCTTTATACCTAAAAATTGCACGTTTTAGTCTTTAAACAAACAATCATAATTTTGTTTTGGTTCTTGCCATCAATTGTCTCTTAACTCCATTAATTGTCAATCATTTGTAATAAACACTCTTTGTAACTTAGTGTAATGCTCTAAGAGAAACCTCATTGAAAGTCATCTTTATTGAGTTTTCATTTTTATATCAACAAATGATAACTTTCTTTTTTGTAAAAACGTCAAGTGTTGGTTTTAAGCATGTAGAGACTTGCTTAAAGAATATTTGGGACAAACTATTTGGAGAGACAAGTGTAAAGAATACTTAGGTATTGAGAAATACGATTTTAGTGTATCTATGTTATTCGTAAAAATCTTTGTAGTGAGTCAAGGACTAAACGTAGTCCTGGTTAGTGAAATGAACTAGTATAAAAAGATTGTGTGCATCTTTTTCTCTTTCTACTCATTTACTTACATTGCACTAATGATTTAAAGAAGGAAAGTTGACTTGTGTTAAAAATTCTTTGTTTTAACTAAAAGGTTTTTCTTAAATTCAAAACAAGTTTACATTTGTCGAAGGGCTCATAGATCTTTACTTTATCCTATGTACGAATTTTCTAGTGTAACATTGATTTTCAGTTTTTGTATGTTTGCCTTTGCATTTTGTGTTCTAGAAGAGATTTGCAAAGAAAAAATTGTGAAAATCAATTATGTTTTACTTTGTCTTTACAAAGACCTATATCAATTTTAACTCCTTAATTAAATATATTTTAGGAAATTAATTCTTATAATTATTATTTTAGAGAAGACTTTATCTATAATTATTTCTTTAAATTTAAGAAATGAGTCTTATAATTATACTTATAAGTAGTGGTGTTCAAATCCAATCCAATAAAAAAATCGCAAATCAATAAAAAAAATGGATAAAAACCAAATTTCATTAGGTATTTTGCACAATTTTTGGTATGACTGATTAGTTCGATCTTCGAATGGTATTTCAAAAGCCAAATTGATTCAAACTAAACTGATATTTTTTAATACTCATGTTTTATTTTGCATTTCACATGGACATACTATGTGTTTTATGCTTTTTAGCTTTCATGTTTTGCATTTCACTTTCTTTGGCTTAGCAATAAAAAATATTGAAATTATATTACTTAGTGAAGTTTGGAGTTTATTTGCTTTTTTAATATTCTTAAAGGAACCATTTATATTATAGCGAACTTCTCTGACTTAGCAAGAAACTATTTATATTACAGTAATATGTTCTTGGATATAATACAACTATATAAGAATGTGTCTATTCGTAAAAAATGAATCATTCAATCCAATCCAAACTGTATTTTATCGAATTGAGTTAAATCAATTGTTTTAAGAAAATAATCTAAACTGAACCAAACTGAATCGCAAGTTATTTTAATCTTTGGATTTGATTGTTTTTTGGCTCAAAATTAGGCATGGCAGCAGGGCAGACCGGGGAAGGATTCCCCTGCCCCGTCCTTGCAAAAGGCAAGGCGGGTTCAGGTTTAAAAGAGGTAGGTTTAAAATTTTTAAAGCCAATTTGATCCCCATTGGGTTTTATCAGATTTGAAAATAGCCACGAGAAACTCATCACACGTTTTTCTAAAATTTTAATTTACTTATATATTTTTAAATAAATTATATATTAAGTTATTAATTATATTTTAATTCAAACAATATATAAAAATTAATAAATAACATAGAACTTAAAAATAAAAAATTTAAGAATTAAATTATATTTTTAGTTAAATATACAATTTTAAATTTGTTATTTAATTATTATTATAATTTAAATTCTTTAACTGTTAAAATAAATAATTAATATTTTAATAATTATAAAAAAGGAAAGTATAAAAAAAAAATCTTGATCTTAACTCTAATATATATAGGTTAAAATATACTTTTGGTCCCTTATCTTTTTACTAAAATTTGTTTTGATCCTTTATCTTTTAAAAGATTCATTTTGATCCTTTAATTCCAAATTTAAGTCAATGTTGTCCTTACGAAACACTGATCGTTTTCAATTTTAAAGCACGATTTTGAACCCCTTTTTTGACCAATTCAAGACGTAAAGCTTGTCCCATTTGATTAACCTACATGAAAACTATACAATCAATTAATGTTTGAACCAAAAAAGGCCGTAAAGAGAGAAGTCTTCAGCTTCATTTTCTCGCTTTGAGAGAGCATTAATTGCATGGGAAAACCTTCACGTTAAACTTGATACATGTCTTGAGAAACTTGGAGAGAGAAGATGCAACAGTTTTGTTTAGGAGTGGTTTTGTATCGACAAAGGTAGGTACTGTTCTGATGCGTAGTGCTACTTTTCTAATCATTCCTTCTTTTGTTTTCTCTTTTTGTACTTCAGCCTTGATAAGTTGACTAACTTTTTTCATGTGCTTGTATTTATACATCAAAATATCCTGCTTTTTATTAAATGCCAAAGATTTTTTAAAACATTAAAGCATTTCAAGAAGTATAAGGAATAGGTTTCAAGATGTACGAGGATAAAAGTTATTCAACATAAAAGAAACCTTATCAAGATACGAGCTTCTGAAATAAGATGCTTTGGAAGATATCTTAAGTCGATGTTTTTTAGAAAACATGTATTTGACGAGGTTAGTAAATAGACGTGTTGGACGTCTTGTTTTCTAAAACCAATCGACACTTACTTTTTTTTGGCGCATTGGACGCCAAATCTTCAAAAATATTTTGGATGCGTATAAGTTAAGAAATATACATTTTTCTCTTATGGGTGATATTTCTGCACATATAATACATTTGTCACAAAACTCTAAAATTCAATAATCTTTGTTATCATTTAAACTTTGAAGAGTTAGACACTTCATACGTTTTTGGTCCAAACAATACTTATAGAAAAGTTTATCCAAATAAAATCATATTCTCTCAAGTCTTTGTTCTGCAGTGTTACAAAATTAAAGAAAGAAAAACGAAACCATCATAAAAACACGACGTTAGGATTAACTTTTGCTATATTTATTGTATATTTTAAGATTTATTTATTATTCTTTAAAAAATAAAGTTTGAAAAAAATTGAAAAACTAATCAAATGTCGATCGTTTTATGTTAAATTAAATTGGATCTAACTTTGAATTTAAAGTTAAGTTAATTAAAATGATATATTTAAATTAGATAACTTTTCTTTTTTAAATTTAATCAAGTTCAATTTGTCAAAACCATATAAAATAAGTAATGAAGTGATTCTCTTAAAGACATCAACGGATTCACATACCAAATTGTCATCCAATAGGGGATTTTGGCCTTATTTCATCGTTCAAAATTGAATGAAGAGTCTTGGGATATATAACTTGACACATTATGTAACATATCTCTGAGAATTTGGAATTAACAAGATCCAACACAGCATTCTTTAATGATTTTTCATGACCCTTTTGTCTCCTCATTACAAACTTCTATGTGTGCTTCTCAAATAACCCAATTCATTACATATTAATTATTGTCACCTCACACACACTTGTTATTAGGATAGTTGCTGCGGTGGCTGCACGAACAAGCACCCAATCAAATTAAAAAACAAAATGATTTCGAAAAATTAAAATTGTCGTTACCAAAGTGATATATCATGGTTCTCCATGCCCAAATTCCATGGAACACAATGGTTTTGTTCAAACTTGAGAATCACGGAATGAAATGCGTGGTCGAGAAGATGAGAAAGGCTATGCAAGAGTCCCCTTCAAGCGTTCAACCCCGTTTGTTTTTTTCTCATTTTTATTTTAGTCAGAACTCTATGTTAAGCAATTAAAACCTGACATTCTAATTGCATCCTTGTGTATAGACAATATATAAGGAATATGAATCATATTGAGCACATTAATCAATTGAAAGCTGAAATGATGGATCATTTTGAGATGACTAATTTTGGGCAGTCATACTTGCTAGGAATAGAAATCATACAGCCTCAATGAACAGGGGACTTTTATCCATAAAAAAAAAAAGTATATTCAGGAGATCTTAAAGAAGTTTTCCATGGAAGACAGATCTAGGCAAATTGATAAGGAATTTGCTTACATTATTACATAAGCTTAATTGGATGCTCGATGTACCTAACAACAACTAGGTCTAGGATTTTATAGGCCGTTAGTGTTCTTTCTAGATTTCTACATTGTGCCAGTAAGAGACTTTCCGGGCAACGAAGAGAGTGTTAAGATATGTCAAAGGGACTATCATTTTGGAGTTGTATTTGAACATATATTTTCATGGTTTAGGCTGGATGAATTGATGACTTGAAAATAACCAAAGAGTCGGTTTGGAGTAGGTTTTAGTTGTAAGTTTCAAAAATTTTAAAAACTACAACTAGTTTTAAGGCTATTGTTCCACTTTTTGAAAAGGTGTATTTGTTTTCTTGGAGTACAAAGGAAGTTGTAGCTCAACCTTCTACAGAAGCATAATTCTTTGCTACAAGTGCAACTGTTAACCAAGCCTAGTGGATCTAGAAGTTGTTGATTGACTTGCACATAGACAGAAGAAGAGCACAAAAAGTCTTTTATATTGATATTATCCAAAGCACTTCCAACAGAAAATATTGAGTTCATGCGGAAGAGGTTAGGAGTTTGAAGCTCTACTAATTCAAGGGACAGTGTTCAGTTAGCGCCTTGGTAGTTTTGCGCAGAAGTTCAAATTTAAATTTCCTAAGCTTTTGCTAATTTTACTTGCTGTTTGAGTTTGATATATAAAAGAACAATGGAGCTCAAAGGGATAGATAGAGCCATAGAGGGATCACCAATGAGTTCCCTAAACTAAACCTCTAAAACTTCAGCCTTAACATCAGCAAGAATACCAATAATGTACTCAATCTCATCAGCAACATCTTTCATCGAGGGTCTATTCTGCCTCCGCTCATCTAAGCACGCAGTAGCAAGAGCCCCAAACGCTTTCATACTCTCCAACTCCAACCCACTACCTCCACTTTTCAGCATAGGATCAACTGCATCGATCAACCTCCCTTCCTTCAAGGCCCTCTTGACCAGCACCACCAAGTTCACATCCTCCTCCTCCCTATTGAAATCAATAGCCTTCTTAGAAGTCAGCAGCTCCAACAAAACCACCCCAAAGCTATACACATCACTCTTATCCGTAAGCTGAAAGTTCACATAGTATTCCGGGTCAAGATACCCCAAGGTCCCTTTAGCACACGTTGTGATGTGGCTTGCCTCACTCACAGCCAACCTCGAGAGGCCAAAGTCAGAAACCTTGGCATCAAGGTTATCATCCAAAAGAATGTCACTAGACTTGATATCTCTGTGATATATTCTTGGCACAGCTGCATTGTGAAGATACGCAAGTCCTTCGGCAGTTTGGTGTGCTATCCTCAGCCTAGAGTGCCACCCAAGACGGATCCATTTGCAAGAGTTGGTGTTATGAAGGTGTTCAAAAAGGGTTCCATTGGGGACATATTCATACACAAGAAGAGGTTCAGGAAGCTCAACACAACACCCCAAGACCCTCACGAGGCTTCTGTGGTTAACTTGGCAAAGGATTTTGACCTCGTTGAGGATTTGGTCTATGCCTCTTGTGTTGCCCGGTTTGGCTCTCTTGATGGCTGTGATGGTTCCATCGTCAAGGGCCCCTTTGAAGACCTCACCAAAGCCACCGGAACCGAGGAGGTTGCCTCTGGAGAAGTTGCTGGTTGCCTTTATGATCTCTTTCATGGTGAAGATCTTCGCGGATCTGCCACTGCTGCCTGCGTTTAATATGTGGCGTGCCCTGCTTAGGGTCTCTTGGGTTTCTCTTTTGGTCCTTTGCCTCCGAAGAAATACCAAGCCAGTGATCAAGGCTGCTGTTAGCGTGGCAGCTGCAGCCAATGCTATGCCTGACATTTCATAATAGTAAGATTGTGTTTTTAGTTAGGACAAGATTTAGATGCACTATCATAAGTATTGGTACTGTTTTTCAATCAAAGCGGAGTTTTATTTCTGTAATACGGGTTGACATTTAATAGAATCCTTTATTATCCAAATTATTGAGATAAAACTCTAATTCTAATTCGAGAATAACATCAACGGTACATATGTTACTGCATCTAAGTTTTGTCATTTTAGTTATTCAGTTTTTCTTTCGTATTTAAACACATTGAACACTCAAGAACTGTGTCAATTAATTAAAAGTAGGGCAAAGGCTAACATTTACTCATATGTTTTTGTGACTATTAAGTATGAGTTCAATTGTAATGTAATTTCAATGTAAATCTTTTCACACAAAAATTATCTTTGGTATCACTTTTGTTAGCAATAGCAACTGGATTCTAAATTAGTACAATAAACATACATACATATAGACATCGATTTAACAAGGCTCGGCAATGTGCCTACGTCCTCGGGAAGTAAAGCAATTGTTTCTTTTATTAATCAGCAAATAGGGTTACATCAAATATATATAAATAACAGTACTGATTTACAATATCACCCATGTATCGTACCGCAGTATTTGCCCACCAATAGAATATGAGCCATCCACAACAACTTTTAACATAGTTATTATAAAAGTTAACAAACTTATAGATGGTGATGTATAATTAGATATGACATTGTAAAAAACTTTTACACTACCATTACATTCTAATTAAATTTAGAATTTAATATTTATACATACATACATACATACATACATACATACATATATATATGTATGTATACATATATATATATATGTATGTATACATGTATGTATGTATGTATGTATGTATGTATACATACATGTATATATATATACATACATGTATGTATGTATATATACATATATATATATGTATGTATATATATGTATGTATGTATGTATATATATATATATATATATATATATATATATGTATATATATAAGGATCAGGATTCGTTGATATCAGGCATTAAAGTTAGTCAAATTATACTTTTTACAGAATGTAAATTTAATCAATTTAACCATTTAATTTTATGTTCTTATTAATTAGATCAAGAATACAAAATTTTATACAATTCTAAAATTATTTAGTAGTTCATCGTATCATTTTATTTTAACATACAATATAATATTAAAAGATATGTAAATATTCAATGCTAGATAACATATCTAGAAAAGTTCAAATTGTGTGAAATTTGATATACATGAACATGAATATAATATCACATATTCAACGATTGGATTGATTAAATTTACATTCTACAAAAAGTTATTAAAAGTATAATTTGACTAACTTTGACATCTAGTGTTAACGGATCCTAACCCATATATATATAGAGACGGAGTTATCAACTTTTTCTTCAATTTAAAATTTTTAATATACATAATATTTTAATATTAAATTAATTGTTTTTATTTAGAAGGTTGATTGTAGAAATAATAGTATTTAGGTGTTATTTTTTTGACAAAATATTTTATTCCCCTCTTATAGTATTTATTGTAAAGATAATAAGCTATTTTTCTCTTTTTAGACAAATATATTATTTTTCTTTTTATAGTATTCATTTTGTGGATAATTTTTTCCCTTTTTTAGACAAAATATTTGAGTACTAATTTCTTATTTTACTACTTTTTCCTTTAATAATTTATTATTGTTATTTTAAATGCTATAAATAATTGCATTAGCAATCAAATGATTTATTAGTCTTCTATTTATATGATTTGATTATAATTGATTTGAAAATTAAAGGATATTTTATTAACATTTGCTAATGGGGTAAACTTGCTATCATTATATAAGAAACTGACAATTTAAACTTTGAACACAGCAATAAATATTCTATTTTTCTATCACTTTTTTTATATTTATACTTTGTTTATGTTTTCTCATCTTTGTTCTTCTTGCATTTTTCTTTGAGGCTCCATTGTGGTTCTTCAGACACACCACTATGTAAACATTGGAAAAGCAAAGCAAATATCAAGTTGTACCAAACGTTTATCAGAGTTTGATTTCTAAGGTAATGACCATTGTGACGATTCAACCTTATTCTACTCTTCAACTATTTGAAAGCAAATTCTTTTTCAATGCTTGTTTGCTATTATTGTTGTAAAAGATAATCTAGCAAGTAACATGATTCATTCTAACATTTAGTAGATATTTAGAATATAATTAATAGTTTTTTGGTAAAAAATTATAATTATTGTAAATACCATTTTTTATTATAAATTCACAAAGATTTTTTATAACATATAAAACTAATTATTAATATTTGTAATTTTAGATCTTTAAAAAAATATTTAATTTTTCTTATATGTAAATATGTTTTATATTTGGCCCCTCCTATTATATTATCCTGCCTCTGTCCCTATATATATATGGGTTATGATCTGTTGATACCAGGTGTCAAAGTTAGTTAAATTATACCTTCAATAACTTTTTATAAAATGCAAATTTAACCAATCCAACTGTTGAATTATGTAATATTATCTTTATGATGATCATGTATATCAAATTTTATATGATTTGAACTTTTTTAGATATGTTATCTAACACTGAATATTTTTATATATTTTAATTTTTTATTGTACATTAAAATAAAGTGACGAGATGAACTACTAAATAATTTTGAAATTGTGAGAAATTTTGTATGCTTAATCTAATGAATAAGAACATCCAATTCAACGGTTAAATCGATTAAATTTGCATTCTACAAAAAATTATTGAAGGTGTAATTTGACTAACTTTGACACCTGGTGTCAACGGATCCTGACCTCATATATATATATATATATATATATATATAATACTAACATTTAGCTTAATGCTTTGACAAAGTTTTGTGGGTACCAAGGTATATTTGATTCACATATGCTTCTTGATGAGAAGGTATATAATATAATGTACGAATTAATTATACCTAAATTTGAGACAGGTTATATGTTCAGATTATATATATTGCGTTGGATTCAATTCCAACACATGCATTCTCAAAATTCGATAGAACTCAGGGTCTCTGTCGAGGACACCTTGCGCAAAACGTCAAAAGTCGTAGAATTATAAGTTGTAGCAAAAATAATTCACCATATAAATTTTTGTGGCAAAAATATATATGAAAACATTTATAATTGAGGGTTTAGGTACGATGAATTTACCTCCGATAAGCATAGCTTTCTTCTTACAACGCTTGCTTCGTCTTTCATGTTGACACTTGATGTCTAAAAGAACAAAAAAATGGGAAATACCAAATTCAGTGGCTTTTTTGCTTTTCAGTCAAAACTGTGGATCTATATAACAGATTAACAGGGGAAAAGTAGTTTTGTCAATTTACGGGATATCTATTCATCAAGTAAAAAAAATTATAATAAAATATCATTTATAGGTGTGATATGTACCAAGTACTTTCTCTACCCGCGGAAATGATTGTGCATTGTGCAATTTGCTCAAATTATTTAATTTACTACCATTCTTTCTTTCAGCTACAAATTATACATACATACCACGTAGCCCACGCTACTTAAATAAATGAGTTTAAACTTGTGATATAATCAATGAGCATGATTTAATTAGCTATAGTTAATTGAAGACCAGAACTTCGATTTCATATAACTAATGTGCATTCTATATAATGTAAATGCATACTTGTGTACAAGCTGTTAAAAATATTCAAATTTGTCAGATTTAAGGGCATAAATAATGGAAAACACAGTCTAAGTATATATAAAAAGTTCTTAATCAAATAGAACCTGAAGGCATTTCTGACAGATTCTGTATACCATCATGCGTGAGTATTATGAAGAAGACTAACTGAATTAAGCCTTTGACTTCAGTAATCCACGTGGCCAAGTTTAATATAATATTTTTTTATGTGCTACTGTATTACTTACGGCAGCAATCAGCCTTTGTTTGATAGAGATGAGAGAAATAAATAAAAAAAAAATAAATAAAAAATAAATTAGAAAGTAAGAAATAAATAAGAAATAATTTAAAATTTTAAATTATTTGGTAAGAGATAAATAGATGAGAAATAAAAGAGAGAGAAATGGGTGAATGATGGTAGGTGAAAAATAGAGTAAAAATAAGTAGTGGGGCCACCAAACAATTTAAAAGTTTCTTCACCTCTCCTTTCCTCTCTTTCATAACAAATAGAGCGTTAATGTTCTTGCGTGTTATTTAGAATATGTCTTAAAATTGTTCGTATACACTTATATAGGCAATGGGGATTATATTATTAGAAAATAGATTATACACTGACATTGTAAAACAGTTTTACACTATTCTCTTATTACAAATAACATCATATATGATAAGTTTGTTGACTTTTATAATAATTACCTTAAAAGTCATACCAATAGTTATTTTTTATTAATTGATTATGTAAAACTTTTTACATTGATAGTGCATAGTTATTAAACTTATATTATTTATATAATATTTTTTTACAGTATTTTTATAATTTTATTTTTTATCTCTTTCTATTATACACCTCATTTTTTTCCACTTCTAATTATCTCACCTTATAAAAAAATCATAAATCTTATTAATTTTTCTTTTGAAGATATAAATCTTATTATTATACAAATATGATTTCTGTAGATTATGATGGATGATGACCACAGTTAATAACACCAACAAATAAAATAAACAAAAAAGAGCGGGGTTTTTTTAAGCAATTTTCAATTTAGTTAGCAAATCTAGTGAAGACAACAAAAACAAATCAGTGCATCAAACCTGAACTAATTAGTCAGATTTGGATATTCTCTTTCCCTTAACTACATGAACAGACACTATTTTCACACCGAATTAATGAATCATATGTAAAAGGCATTATATTCTTTGCACATTATTAATATAATTTTTACCTAGCAAAAAATATGGAATTAGTATAAATGTTGTGTCTGTATACTAATCGTACATAAACAACTCAATTGACATAAAAATTTGATATATCAGCACAACAAATTAGTATATAGCACATCATATTATATATTAATATAAGATCCATTAGAGCATTTTTAGTGAGAGTAGCTTAAAAATAAGCAACTCTTGCATAGTGAACTGTAGGGTTAAATTAAGTTGTTAATAAAAAAGAGAGAATATTGCATATTAGAAAATGAGATCAACGCACACATGAATTTGAAGTAAAAGAAAATTATGCAGGGATAAAAATATTTTTGTCTATACTAAAATTTTAATTCTATTAGATAAACATTATACCCATTATAAAAATTATCCTAACACTTAATATTTTCCCATTAACTTAAAAGAAAACAAAAGAATAAAAATATTTCTCCTTTGACAAAATTAAAGAAAAATAAAAATACTTATTAAAAGGGATTTGTTTTATATAAATGCATGTGCACGCACATAGACATGTCACGCGCGAGCACATACACATGTATATATATAATTCTTATTTTTAAGTATTTGAAAATATTTACTAGATTATACGTAAAGGGATAAAACTTAATTAAATACAGTTCTTTGATACTTTTTATATTATTTTTTAATCAAAATTTAAGTTTCACATAAAGATTTGTTTTAAAGATCAATATATATTATTAAGATAAAACTCTAATTTTAATTAATGAGCATACCTAAACACATGTACATTTAAGTTTTTCCTACTTAAAATGTTTATTAGCAATAGTTTAATGGTTATGTATTGTCAATGTAAGAAGTTTTACACTGTCAACCAATCACAAATTATTATTGTTATGACTTTTAAACTAATTATTTTAAGGACAAACCTTAAATATAGTACCTTAAGTACTGTTGGTACTGTTCTTCAATCAAAATTGGAGATTCACTTCGATAATCTGCATGATAAAAGCATGTGTTAAAGGATCTCACAAATTACCGTGGTGAATCTCTAATTCTTATTAGAGAACAACACTAATAGTGTCTAAAGGCCCGTTTGGGGTGGTTGTGAGTTTTTGATTTTTGGTTTTCAAATCCAATTTTCAAAACAAAATGCGTTTGGCTAAAATGGAACTGAAATGGTTTTTAATCCAATTTCAAAACTCTCTTACATTCATTTTCAAAACCAAGAAAAAAGGATTTGTGAATTTGGTTTAGTTTTTTAAAAAAATACACATCACTATATTTGACAATAACCTTTCTCGCCACCACCACCATTACCACAACCACTGCCATTGTCACCACCACTGCCACCACCACCACTACTGCTGTCCGTCACCACCACCACCGCTGCTACCATCACCACCACAACCATTGGCATCGCCACCACCACTACCACAACCATGACCATCGGCATTGCCTCCACCACCACAAGCTTCATCACTACTACCATCATCACCGCCACGACCATAATCATCAACGCCACCACCACCACCACAGACATCGTCACCACCACCACCCCACTGGTACCGCCACAACCACTGCCGTCGACACGGCCACAATTGTCACCGTCAGCACTGCCATAACCGTCACCATCGACACCCCGTCACCGCCAATTTTACCACCGCCACCACCATCATTGTTGCCGTCACTACCACCATTATCGTCACCACACAAACATATCATTAAACTAATTTTAACAAAATAAGAAATTTCAAAGTGAGTTTATTTTGAAACCAAAAATTAGAAGAAAAAAAAACAAAAACTAATTTTTAAAAACTAAAAACTGGTTGTAGTTTTTGAAATTTTCAAAACTCACAACCAAAAACCACCCCAAATGGATCCTAAGGTACTGTATCTAAGTTTTGTTTTTATTGTAAAAATTAACAAACTTAACATACATAATAATTTGTTATTAGATAATAGTGTAAAACGACTTTACACTATCAGTGCAAAGCCTATCTTTTCTATTAGCAATATTCTTGGTTTTACTTACTTTGACATATTCCGTTTACAGGATCCCACTCAAAGCCCGACTCGCACAAGCACTTCCTCACTCCACCGGTCACCGGATCTAGCGAACAACCAAAGTTTGCCAAACCCAAGCAATCTTCATTCATTTTGCACGGCTGCTCCTCCGGCAACTCCCAGTCTATCTCCACCCCCGGCTGCCACATGCTCACAGGCAAAGAAGAATCCAAATTGGGAAAGCTAACATACACGGCGCACCATTCCTTCCTCAACCTTACTCTATAGGCGGTAACAGACCTAACAATCTTGACGTGGCAGCATGTCTGTGAGGCACGACTCCGTGCCCCGCAGGCTTTTGCTGCCACGTCATTCTCCTCCACGTACTTGTGGCAAATGCTCGATAACGAGCAGTTCCACAACGTCGTGAAGACATCGTGGGAGCAGTTCAAGAGGACCAACGTGTTGCTGGAGGTGATGTTGAAGGGGGAGGTGGCGTCGAGCCACATTCCTCCTTTGGCGAAATCAGTGGACACGCACGTGTCGTTTGAGAAGCCTGGTGGGTGGAGAACGAAACGCTGCGTCGTGGGGTCGATGGCGGTGATCGCGTACGAGGAACCGTTGAGGGAGTCAAAGAAGAGTGTGCCTGCGGTGCAACGAATCTTGTAGGATTGGTCGCCGCAGTTTGTGGCAGTGCTCAGTGGGTAGGGCACTTTGGTTTGGCCACAGTTTGGACAACGTTTGAAGGCACTTACGGGTGGGGAGGAAGACAGGGAAATCGTAAATGTGAGGACCAAAAGTAAGAGATTTAAGATCCTCATAGAAGAAGTATTGGAGGAATTAGGGGAAGTGGCTATAGGGTTGTGTTGTTAGCAAGGTTGTCAAACTCGAGAGTCTACATAAACTCGTGGAGCTTTCGTAAACTCAACTCGTAGAGTTGAATAGTAAACTCATTAGAGTTTACATAATAATAAAAATAATATTAAAAAACCTATTAACAAAATATTCACTAAACAAAATACTCTTAATACAAAAATAGTTCAACATTTTAACTTCATAATAAAGCAAAAATAGCAAATTACAATATTAAAGTGTGATAATACATTAGTACTAAATAAGATCAAACTACATAGATGACTAAATCATATATAAATTCATAAAAAAATAAGTTACCAGAATGAAAACATTTAAAAAAGAGTTAATTTCTTCATATTATTTGATCTTTGGTAAAACATTGTCATTGTGAAGTCAATGGAGGACAAAAATTACATTTAATTTCAAACTCGCTAACTCGCGTCTTGACTCAAGAGTTTATGCGAGTTTGCATGAGTTTAAAGAGTTTACCCGAGTTTACCCAAAAAAGAGTTCAACAGCGAGTTAACTCGTTTTGTCTACCTAGAATCGTAAAATCGTAAGAGTTTAAGAGTTAACTCGAGAGTTTGACAACCATGGTTGTTAGTTGTTTGTGCTTGTAATGGTTCATTAAGTGAAAAATGTTGTGATTTTATTGGGTGGGTTTGTCATCGATTGTGTAGTTTACTTTATGGAAGAAATGAAAATGAATCCTAGAATCTGGCATGTGCATATGGTTGGCGGAAAAAAGAGAGGTTGCCAGCATCCACTTGCTTAACCTCGTACTTGAAATGATTGTTTGTTTTTTTTTCAGGCTCCTATGATTTTATTACAGTTGGCAACTTGCTGGTTGAGAAATTCAATGGGGCAGAATTGTGTCAGCTGATAATATATAAATAATACTCTTTCCATTCCTTATCTTTGATTGTTTTAGTATTTTATTATTGTTTTAAAATTTGGGAAATACTAAATAGTACGAATAGTGAATTTGTCAAATAATACGAACAACAAATTCATCCTTTTGTGTTCTATTGCTTAACTAAATTATATTTTTATTTCATTATGATTTCTGTCTTTTCTGTTTTTATATATGACACGTAGATTCGTATGGTTTTGTCTCGTAACAAATAGCAATGCTCTTAAAATTTTAGTTGTTTTGAAACATTAATATGTAGTTGTACATTTTTTTCAATTATACCTTTATATAGAATGGAGTAATTAGGATTATTCTTTAGTGGAGTATTAATAACTTTAATTTTTACAAGATTCTTATAGTGGAGCATTAATACTATTTTTTAGTTAAATTTGCATTGAAAATGAATACTATCTCATGGCTACATAAAAATATCTTTCATAGAAATTTGTAAAGCAATTATAGGGGTATTTTAATCTAAATTTATATAAACTGAATATTTCTTAATGTGTGTGTAAAAACCTTAAGCAACCAAAGATTAGGAATGAAGGCAGTAAGAGAAATGCTAATTTAGATACACTTTTTATTATTGATTAAAATTTATCAAAAACACAAATTTTTGTGTGCCCTACTTGTTTGATAAACTTCACTCATGATTTTGCAACTTTCAATAAAGGCTTAAAATAGTGGGAATTATTTATTTAATGGGTTGAATTGTTTATACAAAAAAAGATATTAAATTATAGGAAGAAATTGAAATTAAAAAAGAGATGAAAATGTAACCAAAAAAAAGATAAAAAAAATTGAATTGAAATAAAAATAAACTTGGAAATTAAAGTATGAATTTTGTCTAATTTAACATATAAGAATGTTTCTTTCACATAACTTATTTTTACAATTTCTTATATCTGTTAAGAAAAGAGATAAAATGTTAAGTTACACAAGAAAAGGAACAAAAGAAAGAAAAAAAAAGCTACTTTACTTCACATTATCTTTTGTATTCTTTTACGTTCATTGAAAAAGAATTTTCTTTTTTAGTTGTTTAAATTAATTTATTAATTTATTTCTTTTTAACCAGAGTAAAAAATATATAAAAATGATTTATTTAGACAAATATATTTTAATAGTCTAAAATATTTAAAAAATAAAGCGATATAGATCCATTTTTTTATACGTGTCATTAGCGGTATTGACTTTTGAACTTCATATTTTTTTTATGCTTGAATTTTGTAGTTCTCCAAGCTTCCGTGTAGGATCTACACAAATCCTGCACAGGAATCGAATCTTTTGTTTTGTGATATTTTGACTTTAAAAATGTTTTAGAAGTACACATGCGGGAGCCCGAGAATATATATTTCTTTTTAAAAAGTGGTGTGCGTACAAAATTGAGTAAATTACACTACTATTTTTTAAGATTTTGTCAATTTTTTATTGATATATATTTTTTTAATCTTCATACTAACACTCTTAATTATTTAAAAAATATTACATTGACATTATTTATACATTACACTAACCTTCTTAATTGTTTGAAAAACATTACATCATATTTTCTTATAAGATAAGTTGTTGTACAAAACCTCAAGAAATGTCAATGTAATTTACTCTAACAAATTTATATTATAAAGTTTAATTTATAAATATAATTTAAATGTACCAAAAGTGTGAAGGTATTTTATTATCATGTATAATAAAATTGTTGAGTTTTGTAATAATTACTTTAAAGATATATTTAAGGCAATTTTTGATTAATTACAGTATCATTTTTTATATACTAATAGTGTATAAAAATTAGACACTTAAATTATATATATTATCAGTGTAACATATTTTTATACAAACATTTAATAAAAATTTACCTTAGGGTTACATTATATTAATGAATAAGATGATATAGTATATAAAGTGATTAAATTTATTACATGTCAGTATAAAAATATTTTATATTAACGGTGTATGTAAATTACACTTTATATTGTATAACTATTTTTTTCAAATATCTTTTCTTATATTTATTTTCTATTCATTTTTTCACTTATTTTTTAATATATTTGATAATCCATTGAATTATCTAATTTATCCTATCAATTATATAAAGAGATTAAAGCTTCTTATTTCGAATTTTAACTCAATTTTTCTTCAAAAAAAATGAACTTTAAAATTTTAGAATGGAAGAGATTATCTAATTTATTTTTTATTAAATTTAATTTGAATTTTTATTCATTTTCTTATATTTTACTTTTTATTTTAAGTAATAAAGAAGAAAAATTTGAGCTCTAATGGATCAATATATAAAAGGGGACCAAAAGGATAGCCTAAAACACATAATTATTAAGCCTTTGAAAGCCTTGGGACTTATCTCTCCCTAAATAGACATTCGGCTCACATATAAAAAGGATGAGAGAAAGAGAGTTAGGGATTGATTTCCTATCTAATTTTCAAGTATCATCTTTCTCTTTAGGAGCTCTACAGGCACGAAAAAGACAAAAAGGATGGAAGTTGACGTCTTTTGAAGGATTTATAGAGTTCTCTTTTCTCTTTCCTTTGTTTATGTTTGTTTCTATTTTCTTTATATCTAGCTAAACTCCCTTTTGTTGGGGTTAGGTGAATTCAATATAATTCATGGATCTCAATTAGGTTATTAATGAAAAATTGATTTCTTTATCTTAATTTGTGCTTGTGTCTCTGTGCTTAATATTTTTTAAGACTTGATCACCCTTAGAAAGATTTTTTCACCTATTCTGTAAAAGGAAAAATTGCTTTATGGATGCATTCTACGACATAAACCTAAGTAGATCAATACATCTTTAGCCCAGCTTTGGCCAAGGCATTTTCGGCCCAAGCTCTTGTAGGACATCTTTAGCTTGGCTTTGACTAGGGCATCTTCAGCTTGGTTTCGACTAGCGCATCTTCAGCTCAGCCTCAATCAACACACCTTCGGCTCGTCCTTTACCAACACATCTTCTCCTCAACCTCGACCAAGACATCTTCAACTTAGTTTCGACTAGTGTATTTTTAGCTTGACTTCGATCAAAGCATCTTTGACTCAGCCACGATTAGGGCATCTTTGGCCCAGCCTCAACTAGCACAAATTGGGCCTGACTTCATCTAGGGAGTCCAACTTGGTCTCGGCCAAGGCCTCTCTGACTTGATTAGCTTTTTAACAGTACTTTTTTTTAAAGCATTTTGGCCCATGGGTTGGCCTTAGCCCATAGAGTTTTGTGGGTTTTTTGACCTTATGGGCTTTTTTATAAGCAAGCTTTTTGGCCTTGTGGGCTTTTTTAGCCCTGGCCCACACAGGCTAGGACTTAGGGGACAGGCCGGACCAAGTTTACAGCTCTATTTGTAGTCGTCTGCAAGTGCAAATGGAGGAGAGGGGGCGTACTGTTGCGAAAATCGTTGGTCAAGGGCTTAAAGGGGCATTACCGCATTAGCAACAAAAATCATTGGTTGTGATAGTTTCATCACCGAAGACTGCTACTGCTATTAGTTGGTTGCGCATTCTGTGACTCTAGCTAACGTAATGATTGGTTGCAATTTGAACTTGGCATTAACTTCCGCTGCTCATGGCTAGGAGCTTAGACTGGATCTAATCCACACAATGGATTGGCTATTAAGTAATAGAAGGATGAGCAGAGGAATCAAGTCCAACATGAGCTTAAAGAAGGTGCTTATCCCAAAGCCAAGCCCAATTAATACAAAGAACCCACTAAACCCAGGACCAAGTAGCAAAAGCAGGCACCCAAATGGCCCAATACTTTGATCTTCCCTCAAATAGTATAATATTTTTTGGTGTACTCAAATAACAAGAATAATAATAATAATAATATAATATAAGATGATATGTTCGTAAAATTCACCAAAAAAGATAAAATGATGTGTGTTAAAATATCAAGATGAAGGGGTTGATTGATTGAAATATTAGTGGGTTTCTTCAGAAGATGGATCCAGTTTCCCGGTATGCATCACTTGGTGATGCTTTTCTTTAGATTGGAGGTTCTATTTTGAGGTGCAGAGACTATGGCTTTTCCCCGGGCTAGAATTCTCGGATTTCTTTGCAAAAGAAGTATTTTTTTTTTCTAGTGTTAATACTTTGGTATAGCTCTCTAAAATTGGACAGCCTCATGGTTTCTATCCCATGGGCAAAAAAAAAAAAAAAGAACAAAATAAAGTTTATTATGATAAAATAAGAACGGATTGTTAAATTTCAAAATTTTCAATTTGGAAATTTCGGATTAGGTTGTCGAAACAAAGTTGGTGATGAGATGACATTTCCCCTATAGCCGCCCCCGACGACAAAACGTAATAATTATTAGCTACAAGACATTCTTAATTAGTATCTTGTTGGATGAAAATGATGCGAAGATTCGACCAAATGGGCTCAAAAGAAACCAACCACATAATCATTTTGCTGATTAGAACTAAGAATAGTTTAATTCTTCTAATAACTAGCTATTTCTCCTTAATTTCGTCACGAACATAAAAACAGAAATTTTGCTTATTACAACCCTGAAATAAGTCTCGCACCAAACTTCGAGCACCTATGATATATCATAGGAAAGAAGAACATAACGCTGAAATCGGAACATAGAATAAACAACAAACAATTGCAGACTAATTAATTGCTTTATTCTACAATAAACGCATTACATTTTTGCTTTTTATTTTGCCTAAAACTCATAGTTCAAGTGACCATTTGGTCATAAAACACGAACAATTTCTTAAGCATCAGAAACCCGTATTTACAACTTAGACAATACCACCACTACCTAAGCGTATGAGACTCCTTTGGTTTTCCACACGCTCACAACTTCAAATTGAAACTAAGAACCAAGATTCCCAAGACTTAATTGAAAGCACAAACTTGAACACTTGAATTAAGTGAGCCTCTCTATATATGGCAGTGATCACCAATTGGTTCCATAGAGTGTCCATGCTCATGCTCATGCTGCAATTCGACGATGTGTCAAACACTGATGTGGGGATTGAACACCAGAGGAAACAATGATTTGGGTAGCAGAAGAAGCAGCGTTGTTGGAAGAGGGTGAAGGTGCAGAGAATGAAGCAGGTGTTTGAAACCGACCCGAGTCACCAGGAAGTCTCATGTATGAGTAAGAAGGTGACTCACAAATCCACGAGCCTATAGCACCCTCTTTGCCACTCTTGTATTGCATAATAGCCTTGTAAACAACAGGAATAAGACCCTCCATTTTTTATGCGTCAGTTTGAGAGAAGCCAGAGAAATTGAAAGGTTTTTGGGTTTTGGGGTGAATGTGAGGGGAGAATGAGCAATTTCTTGGGTATAAAAAAGGTTGGAGGGAAATGGTGACGTTGAGAAAGTGGTTTTGGATAAGAGTCCAGCTCTTCACGCAAAGCCAGGAAATTTTCAATGCAATCTCACACGTATGACCTTGAAAGCTACGTGTGAACCAACACCTAGCTTCAACTCTTCATAGCACACAAGCTGAGCAAAATCTCTTTCTATTTTTACTGTTGTGTAGCTGGTTTCGTTTGATGGGTTTGGGCTTTTAGAACAAGATTGGACGGTTTGGGTTTGATGGGGTTTGATTTTTATTTTATTCCCTCCCAAACTAATGACGGAGCACTGGTTTCTTCATACTTTGGTTCTCTTTTCTATTTTAATATTATCTAGACTCAATTTGTTTGTTTGGATGTTGTTTTAAAGTAAGGTGCAGAATAAATTAATAATTTGTTCATTCAATGGCGGCAACTTGTGTACCTGTCTATGATGCTTGACTTTGACATAAGATCTTTATATATTTATCATGTTTTGCATATGAAAATTGATAGATGCATAATCTCATGAAACACATCGCTTCATATTTACGTATGTGACAAAATTAGAATGTAGGTGCGTGAAAAATAAGATGAAATCAGTTATAATTAAATAATAGATAAATATTATATAAAGTGAAGTAATAGGTAAGTACATAACAGAGTCTATACATGCATATTGCCCTTACCTAACTAATGGCGTGAACTCATTTGGTTGCACCATGATATTATCCACTTTTTTAATTTATTTCTTCTTCCTTATTTAGTGGTGTTCTTTTCCTAACTATTTAAAATCAATTGTATGCTTTAAGAGTTAAAAAAAAAAATGGGAGAGAAAACAAAATCTTTATTACTTAAAGTAATAATGAAATTTGTAGTCAATTTTTTCACATGATAATCAAATTTTACATTTTTGTTTCAATTTCATGTAGTTTTATACATTTCAAGATCATGAAGTCTATTCTTACATGTTTTGAGTATGAGATTAATCCCTAATAGTGTTGATTTGGGTTGAAGCTATAGGATACTTCCGTTAGGTTTTGGGCCTTTATAATATTAATGTAAATTAAATCTTGCCCGTCCTAGGTGCACAAGACTAGTCAAAAACCTTTCCCGCAATAAGGCTGATTGGCATTGGACGCAGGTTTAAGGTCAATCCACCAGCTCCATGGTGCATCCTTCATACATCAAGCTTAATTTAGCTAGCAATGAAGTTAATTACACGTGTTTACATCGATGTTACAGCAACGATGGAGATTGCAAGACAAACTAAACAACAAAATGAAGGAAAGAAAAAGAGAATAGGAGTCTTATGCTTGAATAATTGAAGTAAACTAATCTTATTACATCTATATTTACAGTTTACACTACATTGAATTTTGCACGTTTATTCATTTTAAGTATGGTATTTTATTGTATAGCATAAGTAATATACACTCCTTTTAACATATTTACACTGATAAATGAAAAATTATTGTATGGTTTGAAACTATCACATATCCATAGGCTAAACCAATATCTATATGACACATGTAACTAAGATTTTAATTTATAAAAAAGAATTGATAAAATTTCGTTACATGTCACAAGAAGATTGATCAGACCATAGGTACATAATGATCCTATACCATACAATAATTTATCGTGATAAACATATATTTAATTTATAGGTTTAAATATGTTTTTTGTCCCTATAATATATCTATTTTTTGGTTTTAGTCCTTATAATTTTTTTTAAAATGGTTCTTATAAAATTTATTTTTTATATTTTAGTCCTTGTTATTTTGTTGTAGTCCTTGTAATATTATTTTTTTTGTTTTAGTCCCTATGATATTTGTTTATTTTTTTGTTATCCTTTTGAAAAAAAAATGTAGGGACTAAAAGCATATTATTCACATATTACAAGGATAAAAAAAAAAGTATTTTACAAGGACTAAAACAAAATAACAAGGACCAAAATAAAAAATAAATTTACAATGACCATTTAAAAATATAATTTTATAAGGACCAAAACAAAAAATACAATATATTATGTAGAATAAAAATATATTTAAGCTTAATTTATATGTATTAATGTTACAGTTGATATTATACACACGCACACAATACAATAATTTCT
The DNA here is from genome assembly GCA_004329165.1 of Spatholobus suberectus. Lineage (NCBI taxonomy): Eukaryota > Viridiplantae > Streptophyta > Magnoliopsida > Fabales > Fabaceae > Spatholobus > Spatholobus suberectus. Next base: position 30,763,253 of record CM014731.1, read on the forward strand.
ATGTTAAGAGAATACATAACTAAACAGATTGGTTTAACCCAAAGTCTAATTAACAAAAAAATTAAATTGAACATGCAAAACAAAATGGCCAATACAACGTTGATCTGTATGTCAATATTACGTTAGTAATTAAGTAGGGATAACAATCAAAAACCCACATCCTTTAGGCAGAAATCAAACAATACTATCCGCTAAGGTCAGAACTATATTTATGGGACGACGATGCTTATATTATTATTATTTTGAGTATATTCTAAAATATATTTAATAATTAAATATATTTAAATGTATATTCTAGTGTAATTTTAGTTTAATCATGTTTGAATCATTGAACTGTCAATCAGTTTTATCACCAGTTTAGTAACAGGTCTAACGAAGTAAGTTTAAATTTGATGGGTAGTGGTTGAGAAAAATTCACCCCCACACAAACCTACGCTTACAGGGTCAATTGAGCTACAATGATTTCAATTTCTTATTTTATGCTATATCATTGTGATTAAAGTAAATTTTCATAGCTTTTAAATTTAGAATTAATTTACAAGCTCAAAAGTTAGAAGCTTCTTTAAGTTTATATAAACATTAGGATTTATACTTATTATTTTATGACAGAACGTTCGATCGAACTGTCTTTCATAAACCGTGTCAGACCTCAAAAGTCTACATTATAGATAAGATCAAAACCAATTTGCCAGCAGACGGCTGGAAGTTCAAGCGAAATCATTAATTTTATGTTTAATTTTAATTTTTAATTTAGACAATGACCTAAAAAATAAAAAATAAAGAGAAAGTCTAAATATGAACATTCTTAGAGATTACGATTACCTTTTACTCTCCAATATTCCGTTCATATTAGGGACATCTATATCTATCTATATATATACAATCAACTAAGTTTTACAGCACTGTTTATCACTGTTGATCCTATCCCATTATTTTCATATTTTTGGATTTTTCTGATTTGTTGAACATTCTATTATATATTTTAATACTTTTTTTGAGTTTATTTTCTTTGGGTTGTTGGTTGTCTTTTCAAGAATACTGTTCATTCGTTTCTCTTTTCTTTCTGCATGACAATTTTTGTCTTATTGAAGTTTGCATTATTTGATAATCTTTGTTTATCTCTTTTATTTTATTTTTTTGTTCTTAATGTTAACAGATTAGATTATTTTACTATTAGCAACTTCTATAAGGTCAATGGCATAAGGATTTTAGCATAGAATAGTAAATTGTCTTTTATTATGGATTAAAGGTAAAATCTTCTTATTAATTTCCTATTATAATATTGTCTTATTAATTTCCTATTATAATTAATATTGTAATGTTATATGCTGGAATACAATAATCATATCATTTTCTTTCTCCACGTCATTTTTTAATAAAAAATTATTACCTTCGATCAGAGAAGAGACCGTGGCTGCAGGTGCTAAGCAAAAGCCATAAACTGCGTGCGCCTGAGTTTTGTGGGATGATTTGTATCAAGATGGGATAATGAGGGCTATGTGATGTCAATGGTCTAAGGTGTTGTAAGTTTCTTTCTTAATTTCTTTCTTTATCCGAAAAAGAAAAAAAATAATAATAAATATATATATATATATATATCTGAAGACAGCTTGCAAAACAACAAAATGTAGGCAACATCGTATATATTGCATACGGTATACGTTTGACAGAATCAACTCGCAAGTGCTACACATCTTGTACCTTTCAGTCAGTTTTCCAACTACAAAAATTGGATGTTGATTTTATTCTCGAAATTTCAATGTAGAAAATATAGACTTTTGCTGGACCAACATGGTACAGCATGGTTGATAGGTAACTTTGTCCCTTAAACATGTGGTCAAGTGTTCGATTTCTAGTTCTGTGTGTGTGAAAAAACATCTATTAAGAGAGATTATCCCCTTAAATGGATTTCAATAGCTTAAAAAAATTGTCATTGTTTTTTGGCTGGGAAATATCTTGAGTTCGTCCTAAAACAAAAAAACTTTTGTTGGGAATAATTCATCAACTATCTTAATATATGGTTAAATTTTTTTCTAAAACACACACACACATATATAAATAAAGTTGAAACTTTGCTCACAATGCTTTTATCAAAATTATAATTAATAATTAACAAATCAAAATAGTCGAGCAGTCAAATCAACCATTTATTTTAGTCATTGTTAATAGTCTTGAATTGATATATTAAAAGTTATACTTCTCAATTAATCTACTATAATAACTCCATAATTGTATTTAAAATAAAAATTGTAACAAGCATATGTAACTGTTCAGATTACTCAAAACCCTTGTCAGAGAATTAGTCTACTCCTAATCAATTTTATAATTGTATTGTTTACCTTGACTGTCAGTTACCTAATATAACTCTTTCAATTAAATATTTGAGGAGTTGAGATCAATTATGTAAAGCTTGACAAGCAAGACGGCCCGAACATAATTTTTTATTTTTTGACTTTATATATACATCGTTAATTGCTAATATTCTTTCATCATAAGAAAACAATTTATAAACTGTTTATCAATTAGAAGGAGGTTATTAATTAGTCTTTAAGTAATATTAGGGTTAAAGATTTTCTTCCTAAAAAACAAGTTTCTCATGTAATTATCTTATTTAATTTATCTTTTAAATTATTAATTTTTTTTGAGAAAAAAAGCTATGCACTAACAGTGTAAAGTAGTTTTACACTGTCATCCAATCACAAACCACCATTTATTGTAAATTTGTTGAGTTTTATAATAAATACTTTAAAAGTCATACTAACGGTGAATTCTAATTGGTTGATAGTGTAAAACTTTTTACACTGACAGTGTATGACCATTAAACTCACTTTTTTTTTATGCTATTAATCCTAATCGTAAATTTAATGCATGTTAGACTAGTCAAAGTAATTAGTCGTAACTCGATACCCAACTAGTTTACTGTAAGTTAAAGCCAAGTTAGGGTAGGAAAAATTAATAATTGGTTCATTTAAGTAAGTAATAACGGTTCGACTCACTTAATGTGACTCACATAAGTCCAAACTCTAGGTGGGATAGGTTGAATTGTGATAAATTTTTTATTTTCTTCCTATGCCTTCTACCCATTTCACCAGAAATTATTAGATGGTCTAAGATCATATGGTTCTCACTAATCTCCATGCGACACACAATTGAATATTATTAAAAAAAAATTGTAAATTGAAAAACTTGAGTATATGTCACATAAAGATTGGTCAAGAGACCATGGTGGTGGTCCTTGATTAAATAATAAATTCTCCCACTCCACATAGGCCATTAGCACCAGGGTTGGACAGCCTAATGCCAAGGGCTAGGGGTGGGATATAAACAACTTTTAAAAGGATTTTTTTTTCAATTAATTACTTCATTTGGCCATTCATCTTCTTGACTTCTCAATGAGAATAATTTGTCGTATAAGTTTTTAAAACTTAATACTTTTAAACTCTCAATTTTGTAGTATTTTTAATTTTTTATCTGGTTATTCATTCAGTTGTAGTATGTCACAAAGTTATTTTTCAATTTTTCTTATGTAGCAAAAAGTTTGATTATGAATTATTATTGTTGTAAGAACTCATTGGTTACCTATCACATCTTTGTATTTTAAAAGAAAAAATGTATTAAGATAAGATAAAAGAAAATATAATTTATGTATTTATTTAAAAAACAATGTGTCATTCTATATCCTAATGATGATGTTATCATTTACAATTTTTTTATCTTTGAATGTTCAAAAAAAATCACTTCTTATTATAATTTATGTAAATTTTTTTTACAAGTGATAAGAGACAATTTTACAAGTAGAAAAAATATTTTGTCAATGATAAACGACAACTTGAGAGTAAATTGAATGAAAAATATGATACATCTCTTTGATATTTGTTAAAACTACGTTATTCACTTAATGTTATAAAATATATCATTTTTAATGAAATTACGTGTCTACTTTTTTATGAAATATATAGTTACATTTTAAAATACTTATATATAAGATGACCTTATCTATTATTTCTTCTTGTACCATAAAATGTAAAGACCAACCCCAATTACCACTTTATTACTTACCCCCCCCCCCCTCCCCGCTCTTTTTTTTTTGTAATTTCAATGTTTCTAAAGACCTCAACCATAATTTGTACATACTCTCTAGATCTCTTCATATCCTGCTTCTTCCCCCTCTTCTTCTTCTCTTTCTCAATCTTAATTTGTATCATTGGTCTTTCCTTTCCTTCTCAAGCTTGGGTTTAGCCAGGCAATAATTTTTCTAACCTTATTTCATTTAAAATTTTTTATTTTTAAATATAACAAGCCAACTCATTTAACTTTTGGTGAGTTGAACCTAACCTAAAGAATTTAATATATGAATGTGCTCTAAAAATTGAACCTTGTGATTCTTTAGGCTAGTAATAATCATTAACCACCCATTTTAGGAATTCATGATCTTTAGGTTTGATCCTTTTTAATTTCACTTACAGAACTAGAGCTTTTAAGTAAGAATAAAGGTTTTGTTTTACCTAAAGAATTAGGATCTAAATAAATTAGCAAATATGGAAGGCGAATTATAGAACTAGATTAAATTAACCCCAATTTGAAAAATCATAGGTGAAATAGAATGAAACTTGACCCCAACGCTTTTCTTGTTTAAATTAACTTATTTCCTATATGTTATTGTTTCTTAAAAGAAAAATAAATATCTCGTTTAATTTTAATTCTTATTTCTCTCACACAATTTAAATCCAAATCATTCTCGTGATAACTATTAAAATTGCCTTTGTGAGTTATGAATCATCCTTTGATAGTTGAGGATGATATTTGGTCTTCACCGTTTTATTATTACTTGCAATGTTTTGGTACATTTGTCGAGGTCGTATCCAAATTTTGGCATTGTTGCTGAGGATCAATTTATTGATTCCACTAATATCGAAGACAACCACTAGTTAGAACCACATTTCTTATTTATATTGGGATTTCTTTTAGTTTAGGATATTAGAATTTTTATTTTCATTTTACGATGATTAACTTTTTTTTAATTTTATTTACTATTGCTATGCTTTGATCTCTTTTGCTTATTTCTTTACAGAGATGGGTGATAAAACTAAAAGAAGTGGTTGTAAGACTACTTTATCTCTAAAGTTGACAAGTACCTACAAAGTATTGTGAAGCCCCCTATTGAAGGTCATAACTACACCATTCCACCAAGACTAATATGAGTAATCTAGGTAAACACATTTGTTAGTTTGTGAACAGAGGACCCAAACATACATCATGCTAGAGACATTTGTGCAACTATGTGATACAGTACAAATCCAAGGAGTCGGTGACAACATTATTAGAATGAGGCTTTTCCCTTTCCTTTAAAAGGTAAAAGCTAGGAATTGGTTCATATCTCTATAGCTATGAAGCATCATGCCTTAGGGGGAGCTGGCACTAAAGTTTGTAGGGAAGTACTTCTTGCATACAAAATCTACTAAATTGAGAAGTGAGATCATGGGATTCCACCAAATGGAAGGTGAATCTCTTTATAACTATTGGGAAAGATTCAAAAAGCTCCTCACGAAGTGTCCCTATCATGTCATACTAGAGTGAATTATATCTGAATCCTTTTATGGGGGCCTGATTCCTAATACAAAGATGTTGGTGGATGTTGTTTGTGGAGGAATTTACAATTTGAAGCCACCAAATGAAGGCTTTGCAATAATTAAGGCCATGGTAGAGAATAGTATTGGTGCACAATTTGATAGGTAGCAAAGAAAAAGAGTTGTGGAAATAAGGACTTTGGATGTTATCTTGACTCAAAACAAGCGTATAAGCCAACAGTTGGGTACAGTGAAAATGAATGTAGTAGAGACCACACGCCCAGTATATGACTTATATGGAGGACTACATGCTAATATTAACTATGTCAATATTGATTTAAGACAACAACATAATCCCTACTCCAATACATACAATACAAGATGGAGGAATCATCCAAACTTTTCCTAGAAATATCAAGGCAACCAAGCTCCTCGAAGGCAATAAAGGGGATATCAAGAAAGAACCTCATTCCAACCACATGTTGAGAATAAGCCTATATTGGAAACACCATTAGAAAGTTGACTCTACCTCCACTTTGTCCAGAAGACCATAGATTTTATGTAGGAGACTAGAGTGAATTTTAGAAATCAAGATGCTTCCATCATAATTTAGGAGACTCGGGTAGGGCAACTTGCTAAGTAATTGTTGATGTGTAGCATTTTACACCATAATTAGTGTAGGTTTAATAGGTTTGCATGCATTTTGTGTTAATTAGGATCATTTGCACCTTTGTTTCCTTTAATTTTCTATCACTTAGGACCTTTGAGGTTTGTTTGTGTTTTTGTTCCCAAGGAGGCTTTTTACTAGTGGAAATTGCCCTTAACAGTGAATATTAACAACTTGGAGTGATGTTAAGACATGAGAAAGGCTTTGTAGAACTTATTGGACCAGGAAAAGGAATAATAAAAGACCACAAGCCTACAAGTGTGAAGAAAAGTGAAAAAAAATGGAAGACACATTAACTAGAGGGTGCCACAACTAGCACGTGGCATTCCCCATAGGTGTGATGCACACCAGAATAATTATTTGAGCTACCAGAGAGCACTATGCCACGGGCGTGGCACGTCATTAGAAGACTCGTGTGAGATACCAGATTCGCCCACGCTTAGGTCGTGGCAAACACCATAGTCGTGGCATGATCTTGCGTTCAAACTTTGTTATTTTTCTTTTTTGTTTTTAATTGTATGGGTTGGGACCTTCTTCTTGTTTGGTTTTAAATAGACCATTTTAGGATGAGTGAGGCATCTTGAACCTTGCCATTAATGGCTTAAAGCAAGAGTTTAAGATCACCTCCTTCCGCCTCTTTTTTCTTTTCCGCTTTGATTTTTTTTTCTCTTTGTTTGTTCTCTATGGTTATATTTGAGTAGTTATTTCTATTCTAGGATTGGGGCTTAGTCCTATACAATTATTGATACTAATTAATTTATCTTAATGCTCGTTTGGTATCTCCTCTTGATTTCTCCTTTACTAATTTTCTCTATGCAAAGTGTATTCCTTGCGTTTTTCATAATCATAAATTCTTAGGAAAGAATTGAAAGGTCTAAACCACAAAATTAGGTTTCGAAAATATAAGGGAGGAACTTAGGTCTAAACCACACAATTAGGTTGAAACCTTCGAAGAACAATTGAATTAACAAAGAACTTAACAGGCCTAATTGAACATAGCTACCACAAAAGTAAAGGTCAATTTAATTAGGTACATCTCCATTTCTTAAAAGGGAATGGAGATTACATTAAGTTAATTCAACTTCAAAGAGAACCAACAAGAACATTAAGATAAAGAAATTAGGTCAATAGGAAGTCTTGGTGTGAACCCCTAATTGTGGAAGTCCTTCTAGTATTGAATATTTCTCTATTTTAATTGTGCAACTTTAATTCAATTTCACATTCTATTCCTTCTCAAATTCTAAATTTGCCTCTTTTTAAATTAAATCCTTTCAAGTTTAGTTTCTATTATACTTTTATAATAATCACTGCTTCAAACACATAGTTCTTAAGGAAGAATGATAATTATTACTAGACGACCCTGTACACTTGTAGGATCGCATTAAGTTTTTGGCCTGTTGTTAGGGACTGCGTCTCTTAGCTTAATGACTATTTACTATTTGATAAAAATTGAATAATTTCTTCTTTCTTAATTTTTCTTTTCTTTTATTTATTCCTTTTCAGACTTCACGGGCTTTTCTCTTTTACAAGTGTTTTTTTTTTGTATGCGAAGATCACTCTGTCTTGAGGAACCCATTGAAGCAAACCCTGAGATAGAGAGAACCTTCCATAGAAGGAGGAGGCAATAAAAACAGAAGCAAAAGGAAATTATAGTTCTAGAAGGGATGAAAGCTATGGTAGAAAATCAAGGGGCTAAACCTTTGAAGGACTATACCACTCCGATGATATGTGAGTTGACAGTTGGGATAGCTCGCCTAGTTATTGGGGTGAACACCAACTTTGTCATACCACCCGCTTTGCTAAGCATGCTAAAGCAAAATCAATTCAGTGGTGCCTTTAGAAGACCCCACGGAGCACATTGAAGAGTTCTTAGAAATCTGTGATACCTAAAATTTTCAAGGCATTATAGCTGACATGATTTGCTTGTGTCTATTCCCTACCACTCTAGCAGGCAAGGCGAAGGCATGGATGAGGACTATTCCCAGGGATGTTGTTACTACTTGGGACCTATGTGAGAAAGCATTCCTCAACAAGTACTATCCATCGTCAAAGACTGATGAGATGAGAAAGCAAATCACTAACTTCGGCTAAGGCAATAGCGTGACATTCGCTAAAGCATGGGAGAGGTTCTCGAAATTGTTACTCATATGTCCTTATCATGGATGCGATAAGGGACTCAATCCATTTCTTCCATAATGGATTGAACTACTCGAGTAAGATGGCATTGCACGCCACAGTAGGAGGAGCATTCATGGATAAGCCCCTTAATGAGGGGATTGCTATAATTAAATATGTGGTAGCAAATCAACACCAATGGGTAGGTGAGAGAGGCAACACTTCATGGAGGGTAGCACAAGGAAAATATAAAGTGAACAACATTGACTTGCTCATGGCTAAATTTGATGCTTTGAGCCAAAAGTTTGATAAATTTGAAAAAGATAATGTAAGTGTAGTGGGTGCTTCTATCCTTTCTTGTGAGATTTGTGGTGTCTAGGGGCCACACTACGATTGATTGTCAAGCAAGGATGCCAGATGGTTACAAGGAGCAGTGGAAAACGTTGCCACAACCCACAATTTTTATGACTACCCACCAAAAGAAAAACTGGACCCTTAATCTAATACATATAACACAAGGTAGAGAATTCATCCTAATTTCTCTTACCGGATCAACCAAGGTCAAGAAGGACAAGGGTGTAGTCAACAACGAAACTTCTAGTAGCCCTCTAATTTCAATAAAGGATAAGGTAGCCAAGGGTTCCAATAATCAATGTCCAGACTTGAAAATCCAGTAGCAGACTTTGTGATAAGACAAAAGTAGACAAATGAGGTGGTGACCGATTTTATTAAGGAACTAACCTGTCACATGGATGAGATGACACTTCAACTAAAAGGCAAGAAAGTTAGATTTCTCATATTGCCCAATTTGTCCCCACTCTCAGTCGAAGTTTAGGTAAGCCTAAAACTAACCTAGCTAAACATGCTAATGTTATTATAACAAGGACTGGTAAGGTGTTAGATATACCTATGTCTAACTATGTAAAAAAAGGTGTGGAGGAAGTTGAAGAGGAGACACAACCAATGGTTGAAAAAGAAAAAGTACCTGTTTTTGAAAAAGCTTACCAACCATTCATCCCTTTCCTTCAAAGGTTAGCTAGGTCTAGGCTTGACAAGCAATTTGAATTTTTTTTGAAAACGCTTAGACAATTGTATGTTAATATTCCATTTATTGATGCTTTGCAACAAATGCCTCATATACAAAATTCCTAAAGGATATCCTATCTAACAAGAGGAAAATGGATGGGTGAGAAATAGTGACGCTAGTCCAACAGAAGCTTCCTATTAAGCTTGATAGGAAACACTAGATTTGAAAAAGCCTTATGTGACCTTGGGGCTAGTATGAGCTTAATGCCCTTTTTTTTGTGTATAAGAGGTTGGACATAGGCGAGCTAAAGCCCACTAGTATGTCCATTCAACTGGTAGATAGATCTGTTAAACACCCAATTGGTGTACTAGAGGATGTACATGTGCAAATAGGCAAGTTGTCAATTGCAGATGATTTTGTTATTATGGAGATGGAAGAGGACTCTCAAATCTCCATTCTTAACAAGCTGTTCTTGGCCATAGTTGGTGTAATGGTTGATGTGAAAAATGGCAAATTAATTTTATCTATTGATGGTGAAATTATTGAATTTAATGTTGCTAAATTTGTTAAATAACCATTTCTTGAGGAAATTTGTTGTAGGATTAATATTATGCAGTAGTCGTTGAAGACCCTTTTGATGCCTACTTGACTAGAGAGACTTCTCTTGATTTTGGAGAAGAAGTGACAGAGTAAGCTAAATTGATTGAGGCAGCCCCAATTCTCCAGTCTCATAAGGCCATTATAGAGGATATTGAAGCAAAGACTAAGCCAACTGATTGGGATGAAAGAATAGCTCCTAAGATAGAATTGAAACCCTTACCTTCTACCTTAAGGTATGAGTTTCTTAGCCTTAACTTTTCCTATCTAGTTATTGTGAATTCTAGTTTGAATGAGGCGAAGACTAAAAAATTGCTAGGTGAACTCTACAAGTATAGGAAGGTTATAAGGTACACCATTGGTGACATTAAGGGAATTGACCCCTCCTTTTATGTGCATAGGATTTTAACGAAGGAGGGTCATAAACCATGTATTGACTATCAATGGAGGTTGAACCCCAACATGAAAGAAAAGGTAAAAAATGAGGTCTTGAAACTGTTGGATGCAATGGTAATTTACCATATTTCTAATAGTACTTAGGTTAGTCCTGTTCATGTGGTCCCCTAAAAAGGTAGGATGACTGTGGTTAAAAATGAAAAGAATGAACCGATTCCCACTAGGACTATTATAGGGTGACGCATTTGTGTTGACTATAGAAAGTTAAAGCTAAGCATTCTTATTTCTATTATTTGGATGGGTATTTGGGGTTTCACCAAATCCCTATACACCCTAGTGACCAGCAAAATACCACATTCACTTATCCTTATGGAACTTTTGCTTGTAGGAGAATGCCTTTTGGTCTTTGTAATGTCCTAGTTACTTTTCAAAGATGCATGATTGCAATCTTTAATGAGTTCATTGAAAAAATCATGGAAGTGTTCATGAATGATTTCTCTGTTTATGGCACTAACTTTGATGACTGTTTGCTCAATTTGTCTAAAGTTTTACAGAGGTGTAAAAAGGTGAATCTAGTGCTGAATTGGGAAAAGTGCCATTGTATGGCACAAGAAGGTATTGTTCTTGGGCATTTAGTCTCGGGAAGAGGAATTGAGGTGGACAAGGCTAAAATCAAAATTATTGAAAAATTGCCCCCACTTATGAATGTGAAAGGAGTCAGGAGCTTTTTGGGACATGTCGGTTTCTACTTGTGCTTCATAAGAGATTTTTCTAAAATCTCTAAGCCACTATCCAACTTGCTAGTGAAGGATGTCCCCTTTAACTTTGATTTTGCTTGTGTAAATGCTTTTTGCAAGTTGAAGGAAGCCCTTACCATAGCTCTTATCCCCAAACTCTTAACTGGGACTTCCCATTTAAGGTCATGTGTGATGCTAGTAATTATGCCATAGGAGCTGTCTTGGGGCAAAGGAAGGACAAGAAGGTTTTCGCCATATACTATGCTAGTAAGACTCTTGATGGAGCACAAGTCAATTATGCCACCACAAAGAAAAAGTTGCTTGTAGTGGTTTATACTTTTGAGAAGTTCAGATCCTACTTGGTGGGGTATGAAGTCATTGTCTACATAGACCACTCTGCCTTAAAGCATCTCCTGAATAAAAAGGATGCAAAATCAAGGCTTTTGAGATGGATCATTCTCCTTTAAGAGTTTGACTTGGAAATTCTTGATAGGAAAAGGAAGGAGAATCTTGTTGTTGACCACTTCTCTCGCCTTGAGCCAGCCTAAAAAAGGACGGATGATCTCCCAATTGATGATTCTTTCCCAGATGAACATTTGTTGTCTGTTTTAATGAAGAACCCATATTGGTATGCAGATTATGTAAATTACTTGGCCAGTGGAGTTCTTCCTTCTGACTTTACATATTTCATTTGAGATGAATCATACCTTTATAAAAGATGTCACGATGGTAATTATAGGAGGTGCATTGCTAAAGATGATATTCCTCATATATTGGACTCCTGCGACTTATCTACCCATGCAAGACATGCAAATACCTCTAAGACAACTATAAAGATGCTACAGGCTAGGTTTTATTGGCCTAACTTGTTTAAGGACACTTGGAGGTTTGTGACTTTTTGTGATAAGTGTTAGAGAACTGGGAACATATCTTGAAAGCATGAGATGCCTCTTAATAGGATACTTGAAGTTGAAATCTTTGATGTATGGGGAATTGATTACATAGGCCCCTTCCCACCTTCTCATGGGTACAAGCATATCCTTGTGGCAATTGATTACGTCTCAAAATGGATGGAAGCCATTCCATCCTAAAGCTATGATGTAAAGACTGTGATCAAGCTATTCAAGAAGATTATTTTTCCAAGGTTTGGGGAACCGAGAGCAGTTATTAGTAATGGAGGCTCTAATTTCTTTGAGCGACAATTTGAAGCTCTCTTGAAAAAGTATGGACTCATAAAGTTGTTACTCCTTATCATCCCCATACAAGTGGTCAAGTGGAGATCTCCAATAGGGAGATAAAGAGCATTCTAGAGATAAAGATGCTTCCATCATAACTTAGGAGACTCAAGTGGTGCAACTTGCTAAGTAGTTGTCATAGAGACCTCTTGGTTCATTATCTTGTTACACCATTCTTAATCCTTAGGGCAATTAATATGTGAATGTTGTAACAACCAAAAGTGTGAAAGTAATTGAGCCACCACCTAAGAATAAAGAGAATGAGATGGAATCAAAAGATAAGGAGTTTCTTATTGCTCTAAAAAATAAATCACCTTCACCTACTATTAAATTGTCATTCCTTCAGAGGTTAAAGAGGGAGGATGAGCCAGCTACACTTACTAAGGAGTGTAATATTATTTTGTTGAGGATATTGCCTCTAAAATTGAAGGATGTTGAGAGCTTAACACTTCCCTGTTTCATAAGGAAGAAAATAGTGAACAAGGAGTAACACCCTAAGGAGTATTACCGTAACTAAGTCTAGATTTTTAAAAATGATAAAAAAAAAACTTTAAAACATAGAAACAACATGTGGAAGTTACTCATACATATAATTGGATTTATATAAGAATAATACAATAAAATACCATACATACCTAATACAACTCATCTATCACCCGAAGATATCGTACAAAACATAAAGAGGAATACAAGGAAACAATCTAAACTAGACTACGTCTTCTTGCACATGACTCCGTCTGCACACGTCTTCACCTGTATCCTGAAAAAGGGAAAACTTAAAGGAGTAAGACATAATGTCTCAATGAGTGCTCTAAGGACTTTATGGCTGGGTTAGGCTCTTCTACCCGAACAATCTTCATCACTTATCTATCATGACTTTAGCCTCACTAGGTCTCTTATTCTCACAATGTTATGCTAGTTTATTATCTCATTCTCAACATAAGAACTCATCCTTATTACTTGTACTTTCTTACCATAACCCTCTCTAGTATTTAAATCCTTCGTATTTAGCTTTTACCCTTCTTCCTGTTGATATTCAAAATTATCCTCTAGGGGTCAAGTCTAAGGCTACAGATACTCTAGAATACTATTGACACTCCCTTAACACTTACCTTAATACTCTCAATTTGTTCCCTTTTACTTGTCTCATACATTTCTTTTACGCCGTGTAGGAATTCACCTTTTCTTTTTCTCATCCACAACTATTATTTTTATCCAACTAGAACTTTCATAACACTATCCTAGAACATACATGTATTTCATATCCTTCGCCTAGTAACTAAACATACACCTCGTTTTATTTCATCAAACAAGAATAACACACATGCATAATATGATCACATATACATAATCTTGACATTTCATTACAAGACATAATTATATTTTCATATGTGTATACATTACATCAATTGCTCATGAACAAAGTCACATAGTTATGACATAGTACACTTCAACATATCACGCTATAGCAAGATGCATATGGATGCTATGTTCCTAAATCTCTACTCATGCACATGTGGTACCAATTTAAACTTGTCAAAAAGTAGACTAGGAGTAAGTGCACAGCCATAAGAAGCGTCATCGATACCGATGCCTTCAGCTTTCGCACCCTCAACTAGTATGATATCTCCCAATAACTATTCAATGTTATCTAGTTTTGCCAGTACGCTCTGACTCCATAGTATCAGCATAGGTCATTGGAGTTTCCTAACTAAATGCCACTCCCAAGGCTAGGGTTAGACAACCCATCATGGTCTCCACCAATCAGATTCCTACATACTTTCCTTTATCACAATCATCTCAAATGTTATGATGCATATCTCATACATACAATGTACACAAATGTCCCTTTGGAATGTTTGTCTACCGATGAATGAATCCCATCCTCGTCTCTCACAGGCTAAGTCCTTCAGAGACAAGATATCACCCGAACCCATTCTCGCCTCTCACAGGCTAGGTCACTCGTCACAATGTTATCAAGTCATATCATACATTTTATAGCATAATGTCATAAGTTACAATCACCATACAAGTAAACTAATTTTAAATGTTTATTATGGCTTAATATTTGAATTAATTGAATGTTTATAAGGCTTAATATTGGTGTCCTAACTGAGTTTTGCATGTTTGGATTCAATTGGACTTTAATGAAAATCTTAATTATTTTTGAATTTTTATGGGTTTTGACCTTTCATCCTTGTTTGGGTCATAACTTGGGCTACATAGATGCATTTAAGGTGATCTTGGTGTTTATGAAAAGATAAAAGAAAATCTACAACTTTCCCGAAGAAGTCATAAGCTAATTTGGCCTAGATCATGGACAAAAATTGACTCAAAGTTAGACACGCTATTTCTCACTGACAGCCAGACATAGGTGCAATATTTGGGGCATATCTTGAGTTCTAGACATTATTTTTGAGTGATTCTAATTCCATTTGTTAGCTAACATCTAGGGTTACAATTCTTATGAATATTACGAAGCCTAATTCGATTGATTTCCTACTCGTTTTTGACTATTAAGTTGACACATGCTGTCAGGAAGGTAAGCACGGATGTGCTCATCACTTGGCAAATTGCAAAATCTTAATTTGCAAACATGGAGGCTTTCTAAGGCCTCCCTAAACTACCAAAAATCCATATGGTTATATTCCTATTATCCTAATGTGCACTCTACTCCAAAACTAGGATTTCCTATCAATCTAAGTCGTTCTCATTTAAGCCTAATCATTTAATTCTTTATCTAAAATAGGGAAAACCCTCAAGTTAACCTAAACCCTCACAATAATTTCATTCTACCCTTAAACAGTCATAGGTTCAATCAATTCACAAATTCATCTCAAGGAAAACCAATATAACCATTCAAAAACCCTAACATTAACAATAAAATTGGGATGGGCAAGGAGAGGAAAAATAACATATATAATGGAGGTAAAGGCTTGGGGAGGGGAGGGGGAGCACGCACCTAAGAAGACCACAAAGATAATTTCTAGGGCTTGGGTCTTTAATCTCTTTCTCTTCCTTCCTCTTATTCTTCATTTTCTCCTCATTCTCTCTAACTTCTTTCTTCTTCTATTTTTTGATGGCTAAACCTAATTCTCTTTCTCCATTCCCTTCTTATAACATGTGGGTGGGTATGTGGCCTAGTGGGCTTCAATGCCCTATTAGGCCTTAGATGCTCTTTTAGGTTCTATTATAACATTTATACTAATTTTTAACACTAGGGTATCAATAACAATAACCATAATAATAACAACAATAATAATAACAATAAATATAATAACAACAACAGAATACAATAATAATAATAATAATAATAACAGCTACAACAGTAACAATAAATATAATAATAACAACAATAGGAATAATAATAATAAGAAGAAACATAACAATAATATAATAATAACAATAACTCTTATTGCGTACTTTGTCCAATAACACATGAGGAAGGTCTTAATAAGAGCTACCTCGTGGTTTATTTCTAGTACTTGAAATTTGGGAAGTTACATAAGGCATTATGCGACTTGGGAGTCAATGCGAATGTCATCCTTTCCCTACTGAAGGAGCTTGGTGGAAAGGAAATCAAGCCAACCAAAATGGTTTTACAATTAGCTGAAAAACCCATCAAGCACACCTATGGTATCATAGAGGATTTTCTTGTAAGAGTAGACAAAATTATTTTTCCTGTTGACTTTACTATTTTAGACATACAAGGTGATTTTGAGATTTCATTAATACTAGGGAGAGTATTCCTAGCAATTATAGGAATAATGATTGATATAAAGCAGGGAAAACTGATAATAAGTTTCGTAGAGGTGTGAAAAGGTGAATCTAGTGTTGAATTGGGAAAAGTGCCATTGTATGGCACAAGAAGGTATTGTTCTTGGGGATTTAGTCTCAGGAAGAGGCATTGAGAGGGGCAGGGCTAAAATCAAAGTTATTGAAAAATTGCCCATATCGCAACCTAGATCACGATGGGAGGACGAAAAATAAAGGTAAAAACAGAGGAGTCGTCACCAAAGTTTATTAGGGAAAACAATGGGAAAATCCTTTTAAAGAAAGTGGTCTTTGAAATCAAATTTAGGTTCAGGAGTCGGTTATGCATAAGGAAGCTACTAGCAGCCTACGATGTCTATCATAAAGACGGTTACCTTTAATTAAATGTGTAAAATTAGATAGCTTTTAAAATATTTATTTTACCCCTTAAAAAAAATATTTTGGATACCTTCTTTTATTATTTATTTACAAATTTTATTATTTTTATTTGTCAAAAGAATTTTATTAAGAATAAAATATTATATTTTTGAAAAGAAATTAATTTTATTATTTTTGAAATCAACAAGAGTGAGCCCTTGCTCTTACGTATCCTCTAGAACAATGAGGAATTAGACTCACGTAGTTCTTTGTAGAAAAGTTGTGTTGGTTTTTTTTAGTTTTGAATTATTATTATTATTATTAAATTTGACATCACTAAGTCGTCTAACTCAGATGTGTCAAATTTTCTGAATGACCAAATAAGAAGTACTTCCAAAGTGGTCATATGTAAATTTTATTAGTATTCTATTTTTTGAGTTTTAATTATTAATATTACTATTTTATTTTAAACACTTTAGGTTGAATCCCAAAATCATAAAGCCAAAAAGGGAATAACCAAGGCTTGCATCAAGATATAAAGTCTTGAAAGAAAATGGATCAATTCTAATTAACCAAAGAGTGAACAAAAAAAAAAGGACCCAAACTGATCAGTCCTAAGATTTAAATAAAAGACTAATAACTGACTTGGGCGCAACCTAATGCTAGCCCAACTACAAAAAAAATAATAAACAAAGAAACAGAAACAAGAAAAGAGGGGAATGGGCCTTACTTGTGGTCAGTATCTAGAAAAGTCAGGAGAAAGAAAACGAAATTGGGCCAAGCCCAACAAAATTAGGGCAAAAGAGTAAAGAGGGAAAAAGGAACGCTTGAAACAGACACACGGTGTAAGAGCTCTTCCCCTATGCCAAGCATGGTTATGCTCTGCCAGTATCGCAGTGACGTCACACTATTCAAAAGGAAAGAAAGCAAGAGCATGTGTGCCCCTCCCTCTTGTTCAAACCCTTGACCTTATGCCTCCACTGGACAAAAAGAACTGCACCTTCCATAAAGAATATAAGAAACTATCACCGGTATGCACGAACTCGCATTGTTGCGTGAACCACCATGGAATGCACCAAGTGACGAGAGGAAGCCAAAATATCTCACGGCAGCATGTGCGAAATCCCGCAGCGCCACGACAGCAAGTTAGATTGCAAAGGCCACGAACAGAGACGCTCTTTCGCCTTCGAAACTTGACCCAAAGACGAGACTGCTAACTATGGTTTCGTCAACAATTGATTGGGGGGTTTTGGGGTGTGAGGTGTGAGGTGTGTAGGACCTGATATGCGTTATTCTTTCTTTTCTATTCTTTTTTTGATTTGTAATAATTGGACTGTGTTAGTGAATTTTATTTTATTTTTTGTTTATGACTTAATGACTGAGAATGATAATTGATTCATTTTTTATTTGTGATGTGTGAATGAGTGTGTGTTATGAAGAGTAGTGAGTAATGTATGTGGGATCATATGAACCGTATGTGTTGTGTAATTAATTTGTATCAGAGTGTGTATACAAGTGATAATATGTTTGTGCTTGTGTGAGGATCTGTGATGTAAGTGTGTGAACATGTAAATGTGAGGTGAGAAAAAAAAATCAGTGTGTTATTGTGTGAATAAAAGTGACGTGAGTGAATATGAGTGCTTTTATGTGATAAAGAAAAGTGTGTGAGGGTGAAGATTGAAGATAGGCGTTGTGCGTGCTACTTCAGAGAGATTAGTAATGTGCAATATTTTGTTGTGCTCCCTTTTGAAAGTTTGTGGAGAAAATGAGTGTGAGGTAAGGAGAGAATCTGACGCAATGCGTATGATTGTAAAAATGAAAAGAAATGGAATGTTATGTATCATATGCCTATACTATGCGTCCAAACATGATTAATGAAGTGCTATGAGGTGATTATATATATATATATATATATATATATATATAATAGTGTGGGCTTCAATGCTTGGGGATTTCTTGAATGAACGAGAAAAGAAATATGAATCAAGTGAATGTGTGTCCAGTGTAGTCCGTGATTTGTGTAGTTGGCGTGTGCAGAAGGTGTGTGTAGGTAAGGTAAAGAATGTTATAGCAGATACGTGTGTGAATTTATGTGTGGTGTGTATGATAGAATTATGTTGTGGTGTATGTATTTGGAAAGACTCAAGCCAGAAGCATGTAACCAAACAATGCACTATATGTATCAGCAAGCATATCTAAAAAGTAATGCAACAACCTACAACTCCTTTTATTTGGCCTCATAAGTGAAACGGATTAACTAAGGAAGCCAGTAAAACAAGATGAAAGATGCATATTATATATTTGACGTGATCATTAGAAAGGAATAGCATCAAATCCTTATGCATGTAATATGACAACAAACACAAGAAAGATAATATTTACATGGCAGCAAATGACTAGCCAAAGTGAGCAAACAGAGATTCACAAGGTAAGCAATTAACAAGAAAGATAATATTTGCATGATTATGATAAGAAAGGGTAAAAGGATACATGTGATATTTCTTATGTGCAAAAGATCAAGCTTTTATAATGCAAGCACCCAGGAGCAACCCCATTGACCTCCAATTGCAGCAAAGTGACAATACTGTGTGTGCTAGAAAGTCTCCTCCGAAAACCTTCCCTTTGCTTCCTTTATATAGGCCAATTTCTAACGTCTTCCATCACAGTTTTCAATCTTTCCAATTTTTTCAAAACAAAAAAATAAAAAAATGCCAAAAGATAGAATTAGTTATAACAAAATGGTTCTCGAAAAGTCCTTCACTCTCCCATATGTTTTTATTCTCTGATACTCTCCTCCCCTTTCTTTTTCATTTTCTTTTATGTTTTCTTTTATTTAAAATAGGCCTAGCCCAATGTTTCCCTTTTTATTTCTTCAATTATTTTTCTGTTTGTTGTTTTCTTCTCTTTGTTTGAATGGGCCTCTAAACATTCAAAGCCTGAAAACAAAAAAACCTCTTAATTACTTTTCTTTTATTCAATTTTTAGTTTTGATTTTCTCTTCTCTCCTTTTTTATTATTATAAGCTTAAAACACATTAACCCATCAAGCCAAAACTTAAATACTTATTTTTACTCTTTTCTCTTTTTATTTTTATTATTTTTTTGATTATCCAAATAAAATTAATTGTTCACAACCCCCACCTAAGAATGTGAAAGGAGTCAAGAGCTTTCTGGGACACATCAATTTCTACCAGGGCTTCATTAGAGATTTATCTAAAATCTCTAAACCACTGTCCAACCTATTAGTGAAGGATGTCCCTTTTAACTTTAATGCTGCTTGTTTGAATGCTTTTTATAGGTTGAAGGAAGCCCTTATCATAGCTCCTATGCTTCGAACTCCTAACTAGGAGCTCCCATTTAAGGTCATGTGTGACACTAATGATTATGTCATAGGAGCTGTCTTGGGGCAAAGGAAGGACAAGAAGGTTTATGCTATATACTATGCTAATAAGACTTTTGATGGAGCATAGATCAATTATGCCACCGTAGAGAAAGAGTTGCTTGCGATGGTCTATGCTTTTGAGAAGTTTAGATCCTACTTGGTGGGGTCTAAAGTCATTATCTGCACAGACCACTCTACCTTAAAGCATCTCCTAAATAAAAAGGATGCAAAAGCGAGGCTTTTGATATGGATCCTCCTCCTTCAAGAGTTTGGCATAGAAATTCTTGATAGGAAAAGGACAAAAAATCTTGTTGCTAACCACCTCTCTTGCCTTGAGCCAGCCCAAGAAAAGGCGGATGATCTCCCAATTGATGATTCTTGCCCAGATGAACATTTGTTGTTTGTTTTAATGAAGAACCTACATTGGTATGCCGATTATGTAAATTACTTGGTCAGTGGGGTTCTTCCTTCTGACTTCACACACCACCAGAAGTAGAAATTCTTCTTAGACTTGAAACACTTCATTTAGGATGAACCATACCTTTACAAAAGATGTTGTGATGGTATTTACATGAGGTGCATCATTCAAGAGGAAATTTCTCAAATATTGGACTCCTACCACTTATTTGCCTACAAAGAACATGCAAGTACCTCCAATACGGCTGCAAAGATCCTACAGGTTAGGTTTTATTAGCCTAACTTGTTTAAGGACACCTAGAGGTTCGTGACTTCTTGTGATAAGTGTTAGAGAATCGGGAACATATCCTAAAAGCATAGATTCCTTTTAATGGGATACTTGGAATTGAAATCTTTGATGTATAGGGAATTGATTACATAGTCCCTTTCCTACCTTCTCATGGGTACAAGTATATCCTTGTGGCAATTGATTACGTCTCAAAGTGGGTGGAAGCCATTCCATCCTAAACCTGTGATGCAAAGACTATAATCAAACTGTTTAAATGGATTATCTTTCTAAGGTTTGAGGCATTGAGAGTAGTTATTAGTGTTAGAGGCTCTCATTTCACTAAGCGGCAATTTGAAGCTCTCTTGAAAAAGTATGGGGTGACTTATAAAGTTGCTACTGCCCATTATCCCCAGATAAGTGGTCAAATGGAGATCTCCAACAGGGAGATAAAGAGCATTCTAGAGATAAAGATGCTTCCATCATAAATTAGGAGACCTAAGTGGTGCAACTTGCTAAGTGTTAACATATTGGCAAATGTACCAATTCATACAAGTAAACAATGATCAGTACAAGTATCGTTTTCCAAAGGACTTGTGTGATACTAGGTTTCTCACAGTTAATGCTACAAAAAGAAATGTTCACAAAATTTAATTAAATGTTCTTATCAGAATTATACAAACACTTAAAATACGAGAATTAAGTTAACAACAATAAAAGAAAGTGTCAGGGTTTGATTACATTAACCATCCTCTTATGCAACATCAAGATTACCCATTGAGTTTACATCCCATTCATTTCCATCAACTCACAAAATTATCCAAACCCTAATTCCTTAGTGGAGTGGACCTAAGTTATTTGTTTAAACCATCAATCCCTTAATTAGCTTACCCAAACAACTTGCTTTAAGAAAAGAGGTTAAGAGATGACTAATAAACCATGTTCCATTTCTAGAAACAAGATTTATTAGGTATTCACTTTAGTTCTTATGAGAAGAAAGAATTTTCCAACATCAATCAAATCACCAAAAATCAAGTCATAGGAGATCAAACCATAATAAGCATTAAGTATAGAAATAGAGACACAAAGAATAGAATATAAACTTCAATAAATAACTTAAAATGTATATATGAGAGTAGGTCAGTTACATCAAACCCCAACTAGGGCGGAATTAGCCATTTATTGAAGAGTGAACCAAACAGAAAGGTGGAGAAATGAAGAACTTGGATGGAAGCACCAAGGAAAGCTTCCCAGCATTATTCCTAGAGCCCTCAAATGAAGAATAACAAATTGAATCGTCTTCCAAAAGTTGCCTCCTTTATCCTTTTTATCGCGCCTTCATTAAGTGAGGTGGCACTCTTCTTGCTTAGCGAGTCATATCCTCACTAAGCAAGAGTCTCTACTTCGTGGTCTCTGGAGTGTCCCTCACTCAACAAATAGATGTCTCGTTGAGCAAGAGCCTTGATTGCTTTCTAGACTGGATTTCGCTGAGCGAGTGCTTAGCTCGCTCATTGGTAGTCAACTACTTCTTTCTTTAGCCTCCTTTATTGCTTCAATTCTTTTTCTTCATTTCCTGCAAAAAATCATCAAACTGTCTGTAAAATGCTCAAAATGTATAATTTTATTCCTAGGTGTTGCTTACTTACAACTACTGAAATTTGGGTTGAACAAACCTTTAAATTCAGGAAAAAGGTAATAAGTGCACAAATAGATGCCAAAAAGATATGCATGATTGGCACTTGTCACTAAGTAATCGTCATAAAGATCTCTTAGTTCATAACCTTGTTACACCATTCTTAATCCTTAGGGGCATTAATATGTGAATGTTGTAACAACCGGACGTGTGAAAGTAATTGAGCCACCACTTAGGAATAAAGAGAATGAGATGGAATCAAAAGATAAGTAGTTACTTATTGCTCTAGAAAATAAATCACCCTCACCTATTATCAAATTGCCATTCCCTTAGAGGTTGAAGAGGGAGGATGAGCCAGCAGCACTTACTAAGGAGTGTAATATTATTTTGTCGAAGATATTGCCTCAAAAATTGAAGGATGTCAAGAGCTTCACACCTCCTTATACCATAAGGAAGAAAATAGTGAACAAGGCTCTATGCGACTTGGGAGTCAATGTGAATGTCATCCTTTCCCTACTGAAGGAGCTTGGTGGAAAGGAAGTCAAGCCAACCAAAATGGTTTTACAACTAGCTAACAGATCCATCAAGCACACCTATGGTATCATAGAGGATTTCCTAGTAAGAATAGATAAAAAAAAAATTCCTGTTGACTTTACTATTTTAGACATACAAGGTGATTTTGAGATTCCATTAATATTAGGGAGAATCTTCCTAGCAATTATAGGAATAATGATTGATATAAAGCAAGGAAAGCTCATAAAGTGCCTAGGATGAAGAAGTCACATTTAGAATTTTTAAGGACATATCTCATGCAAGGAAAAAGAAAGAGTGCCAAAGGATTGATGATTTGGGTATTCCTACAAAAGCATTGGCCATTGAAGGGCCAATGGAGATGCTAAAGGAGCATAAAGCTGCATTGCAAGAAAAGATCTTCTACTTAGGCCAATAGTTTTATCGCTTTGATTCTAACATGAAATTCCTTATAGGAAAATGGAAGTCCAAAAGGTTGAATCCCTTTATAATTAAGGGAATTGCAGTTCATAAAATAATATAGGTAGAAGATCTGATCTCAAGGAGGTGTCTCAAATCAATGTACACAAGTTGAACCTTTATCATGAAGGAGCAATAGAAAAAACAAATGCTCCTTCCATTTTGAAAAAGTCTTCAACAACATTGAACCATCACACTCAGAATGTTAAACTAGTGTTTCATAAGAGGCAACTTATGTTTGGAAGGTTTTCTAAGTTTTTCCTTTGCATTATTAGGCTTAGTTGCATTATTAGACTTAGCTACATAAACACATTTCATATAAAAAAAAAAAAAACTTTTCTATTTCCCTTAGAAAATTTAAAAAAATGAAAAAATGACTAGGTGCTAAAGATGCATCCATCTGGTGCATTAGGTGGTCTCTATCCATGCATTATTGAGTAGCCCATGCACTGCTAGCTTGTTGGTCAAGAAAAAATAAATAAAATAGCATAAAAATAATAAATAAATAAAAATAATACTTTTTAAAAATTAAAAAATTGAAAATATAAAATATAAAAAAAAATTGAAAACCTAAAAATCTTTAAAATTGTGGGGGACCTTTAGGAATGAAGATGCAATCAATTTTTGCAATTGACCCAAGGTTGCTCCATGTCAACTCATGGTCATAGTCATATATACATCCACATTGCTCTTTTAAGCTACCCTCAACCTTTTATTTGGCCTTTTTCAT
Source organism: Spatholobus suberectus (assembly GCA_004329165.1). NCBI lineage: Eukaryota > Viridiplantae > Streptophyta > Magnoliopsida > Fabales > Fabaceae > Spatholobus > Spatholobus suberectus. The sequence continues at coordinate 30,787,141 of CM014731.1, forward strand.
GGCCTTGAAATTTTTGGTGTCATCAACATATATACCAAACTTACTTTAGGTAATTAAAAGCTTCTAGAATTATGGATGGTTACACTCTAATATGTTGTTCAAGTTTTCATAGAACCTATTTCCTCTCTGCCTATTCTTGAATACCCTACAACAATTATGTTCTGCCATAAATGTTTTTATTTGAAAGCTTCTCCTAACTTCACTCCATGCACAATATATCCCCCATACACACTTCTACTACATACACTTTACTCTTGTCTTGACCTTGTCATTTTTTGTCCATTTAATCTCCTTACCATTATGTATGTTATAGTCCTTTAAAGCTGAATTGAAAATGAACAAAGTGCCTACCAAATTGTGCACCTTTATTAAATTGTGAGAAAATTGGGGTCTCTAACTTCCTTGTCCCTCCTCTTCCTCATCTATGCTAATAGGACTCTTATGCTCTTCAGAATGGTAATTTTCAAGCTCTACATCATTAAACATAGCTAGATCATAACTTGTCTCTCCACCAGATTTCCCTACTCCATGGTGCACAACCTCTTCACTTTTGTTAAAATCTACACCAAAAATGTCATCTTGACCAAGGCATGAAACCTATTCCTCATCCTTTTCATCCTTTGCTTGAAGTACACCATGGAACACTATCTATTTTAAACGTACCACTATGCCCATCATTACCTCCTGCCTTTCATTTCCCTCTGCCATTGTTACCACCAACATCTTCTTCTTTAAGACAAACTTCTTAACTAGATTCGTCCTCATACCCAAGAGGAGGTGGCATATACAAGATATCTTTTGCACTCTCATAATCATCTAAGTACTTATCTTCTTCTCCATCACCACCTTCTATTCCTACATCATCACAATCTTGTCCATGTTCTCTATCTTCATCTCCATCACCACCTTTTATTTCTACATCCTCACTTTCTTGTCCATGTGCTCTATCCTCAATTCCATCATCATCTTCTCTATCATTTGGCTCACTTTAGTCTTCTTCCCTAACTTCTGACATGTTAGTTACTACTTTGAGTGTTATCCTTTCATTGGGTCAACTAATAATTTTTGGTTCCTTATCAATAGGGTGTTCATAATAAATGTAGATTTCATTGTTGTTACGACAACCACATATACATAAGTCCAAAATATTTTCATCATTCAACACTTTTATTAATCCATTCTTCAACCCTCTCTCAAACATAAGATAGGATATTTGTTCAATTTTGTTACAACTTCTACATTCTATCACCAACTCAGTAAGCAAAAAGAATTATGCAATTCATCTCCATTTCCTTCCATACTCACATTTCACCACCTTCATACACAACCATCTTCCTCTTATTCCTCATGAACCTCTGTCCATGGTGCAAAACCAAATCGATTTGAAAAATCATCCTATGCAAACCTAAACCTCAAACACATAACTAAGTACAAATAATATATCAAAAAATTATTACCTGTACACCTTGTTTTTATGCTATACACAAACAAGGACTGACTCATACAAAACACACAAAAATAGCAACTATAGTGATTACTACCAAAGAGCACACTACTTCAAGTAGGGACCACTACTCCACAAGCAATTTAACCCATCTCAGTTTTTGAACACAATGAAGTACGAAAAACAACACACTTTGACAAAAGCACTCAAGGATTCTACGCCGAATGTGATGAGAGTAATTTTTTCAAGTCTTGGAAAAAAAAGAAAGAAAAGGAAACAAATGTTTAGGAAGACACAAGTCATATACAAGAACAAGCATAGTGATTAGGGCAAGGTTGTGATTGAGGAGAATATGTATCATAATTAGTGATTTTTTTATGACCATTATATTTTTAAAAACATTACTTTTTAATGATGATTTCCCTTATTAAATGGCTAATTTAATTTTTTTAAAAATATTACTTTTTAATGATTATTTCTTGAAACAACATAATCACATTAAACAAATTATTAAAATTATATAAGAATTAACAAGTATCTCATGATCACTTAAAAAAGTTATGGGATGCTAAAGATTAAAAGTTAGTTTCTAGTCACATGCTCACTTAAAAAAGTCATGCTTATTTTTCTTTTAATCTTGATCATTCCATGTATAGTTGTATGACTCAGATTTGTAATTCTTATTTTTCACAATAAGAAGAGTTCTCATTTAATATGTATCATAATTAGTGACTTTTTTATGACCATTCTATTTTTAAAAACATTACTTTTTAATGATGATTTCCCTTATTAAATGGCTAATTTAATTTTAAAAATATTACTTTTTAATGATTATTTCTTGTAACAACATAATCATTTAAAAAAATATTAAAATTATATAAGAATTAACAAGTATCTCATGATCACTTAAAAAAGTTATGGGACGCTAAAGATTAAAAGTTACTTTCTAGTCACATGATCACTGAAAAAAGTCATGCACATTTTTCTTTTAATCTTGATCATTCCATGTGTGGTTATATGACTTAGATTTATAATTCTTATTTTTCACAATAAGAAGAGTTCTCATTTAATATGTATCATAATTAGTGACATTTTTTATGACTATTCAATTTTTAAAAACATTACTTTTTAAAGATGATTTGCCTTATTAAATGGCTAATTTAATTTAAAAAATATTACTTTTTAATGATTATTTATTGTAGCAACATTATCACATTAAAAAATATTAAAATTATTTATGAATTAACAAGTATCTCATATATTGTATAGATATTTAAATCTATGTAAATTTCAAAAAAACAATTCTTAAAATACTTTTGGAAATTATAAGATAAATGTGCATAATTAATATAAATAAATATGTAAAAGTTATAAATAGCTTATACTTATGAGGGAAAAAAAATTATAAAAAATGGAAAAATAATTTAATAGTATAAATAGTTGAGATTTAAAATAAATAGAAAATTTTAATATAGAAAATAATTAATTTGAAAAGGTTTACATTTGAAGAAAAATTGTAAAAAGTTAAATTTAAAATAATTAATAATTTATAGTTTTCAAAACGTAAAAAATATAAATAAAAATAAAAATGTGTTTACTAAAAAATAATACAATAAAAAATATTCTTAAATTTAAAAGTAAAAAAGTTAAATTTATAACATAGACGTAGATTATAAGTTCAAACTTTCATTATGAAAAATCAAAATTAAATCCTCGAAAGTGTGTAAAAAATTTCCTAGAAAATACATTTAAATAAATTCTAGAGGAAGGTTTCGATTTTAATATAAAACTAACACATGGACAAAGCTCTAAAAGAAAATTCAGCCAATTTGCCAAACGCATTGCCTCACGTGCGTGTGTCAAATTGGTGTGAGCTTCGTATATGGTCTTGCCCAATTCCTCTCCTTCACCCAATCCACTCTAAAAGCCAAGGCCCATTGTTCTAACCAGTTTCGGTATCACCAATTTTGCACTTGTTCTATCATTCTTTTTCATAGAATTTAATCTTTATCAAGATATGTGGAAAAGGGACTCCTCCATTGCTAATCTTTTTAGGTAGTGATATTTTAGTTAGTGATCAAATATATATTAGTCACTAGATATACTTAATGGCCAAGGAAAAAAAAATTGAGTATCTGGATTACTCCCATGAAACTAAATGTATACATTTCCTACAAGTAACAACAATAAAACTCAAGAAAGTGGAAAATATTTTTAGGGCTAAAAAATATTAAGGTTAATTACATTTCTAGTTCCTTTAATTTAGATGGTATGTAATTTTAGTATCTTATGTTTTTTGAATTAATTAAATTCTTCTATTTTTAGAATTTATCAAATTTGTGCTCTACCGATTTCCTTCTATTTAAAATCCTTAAATTCTCAATTTTTACTCAAAATCTTTATAAATTGAATAGTTAAATTTTATATTCAAAATTCAATAACTAAAACATAATATGTCACCCAAAACAAAAAAAATCTAAAAAATTCTTCTCTTAAAACCATAATCTCATGTCTTACAAAACCTTTCAAATTTTATCAAGTTTATAACAATTTTTTATTATAAGAAAGTCATGTGATCAGGGGTTCGATCTCCGGGTTTGTGTGAATGAAAAAATATCTGTTGGGAGAGGTCAGCCTCTTAAATAGATCTTAGTATCACAAGGGAGTAGTTCTTAACTTCCAGCTGGGGATACCCTAGGTTCACCCAAAAAAATAATATTTTTTATTTCTAAACTTTGAAAATTATTTCATATCTTAATTCCATCATAAAAACCCAAATAGTTAGATAAAAAAATAATAATTTGAAGGTTTTAAGTAGGAAAAAAAACTAGCTATGAACTAAATTTACTTAATTTAAAAAAAAAAAGACTTAAGTAACTAAAAATTGAGAGACTACAATTACACACAATCAAAACTAAAACAACTAAAAATAAAATTAAACTTATACTTTCCAAACCCAAAACCTTATACTTCCTGTGGTTCCCAATATAAGGCACTTGTAACAAAATTACACAAACCAATAAAAATAGTTAAATTAGTTAATTTTATTGGTTTTTAAAAAAATATTATAACATATAAATTTTACCTTTGTTAATCATCATTAACTTATTGTGGGTGGCGTGAAGACATTAAAGTCCCTATGCATTATGCACCACTATCAAACAAAGACACAGATACTCAAAGTCTTTAATAAAGACAAATGATGGAAAAATATTAAATGTTTCATAGAAATTATAAAATACCTTATAAAAAGGACCATTAATACCTTTTAAATAGTGTCTTATGTTAAGGATTAGAGAAAATATTTGGTTATGCAATTTCAAAGAATGTGTATCTAGAACAAAAACTACTATAATTTATCCCCTTGTTTTTAACCATCAGTGATCATATTCTTCTTCCATTTCATTCACATTCAATGTTCATATTAATAATACTAGAACTGTGCACATTGCACTAGTAAAAATTCTAAAAAGTCATTAAAATAAATTGTCACTATTTTTACAGTAAAGTTAAAAGTTAAAACAATGTCATCTAATTTTTTGAGTGGAAAACAAAGTTATAACAAATTGACGATGAGTTTTAGGATGCACCACATTAATAGGTGTTTTATGGTGCACCACTTTTATTCATCATCAGATTCATCCAGTTTTCACCACACCTATCATACATCTTTCACACCAGATTTCTCCTCCCTCCCTAGATCTTCTCCACTAGCTGCCGCTAGAGGTGATTTTAGACGGCAACATTTCTCTCTCTGACACATACAACTTAAAATAGGAACATTTATATGAAAAAAAAAAAAGAAGCAACCCTCACAAGAGATAGTTAACGAAAGAGCCACCAGACAAGCAAACAATGAAAGCCCCTCTAGTAGAAGTGAATTTATTAGAGAGATCGATGATATATTTGGCCGAAAACACCTAGAGATCCTTCTTCTCGAAGACCTAGACAACCACATTATTATCCACCATCGACAGAACAAGCCTCTTGGGTTTGATGACTTTAACCCCTTTGAATATGAAGGGACAAAAGAAATAGAGGTGTGTGGAGGGTGGATGGAGATTGCAGTTTGGGAAGAAAGCATAATCTGGAGGAAGCGAAACAACCACCTTTCACTGCCACTGTGGAAGAGGACTTACGCTGCGTCCAGATAGATTTGAAGCGAGGGTTTACGTTGGAGTGGGGATTGAGGCGGTGCCAGAGATAGGGAGGTACATGGTAGCGGTGGAGTCCACGATGGCACATTAAACGATGAGGGTGTTACTGTAGTAAACAATGACGACGATGAAGGAAGGAGAAGAAGTTGGAGGGTGGAGGAGAAGTGAAGAGAGAGAGTGTTAGGGAGAAATCTAGTGGGATGGATGTAGAATATGAATATTAAGATCAGATAAATCTAATGGTGGATAATGTGGTCTACCATAAACTACATGTAAGGGTAGTCCACCCTATCCCTTCATCTAATTTAACATGCAACACTTTCTTGGATAGTTTTATTATAAGTAAAGACTAAGCAAATTTAGTACCCTCAATGTATAAATTATAGTAAATTCTACGGAGGACCAGGAAATATGTGGTCCACCAATGGACCACATGTGTAAACCATTAGACATATTTAAAAAAAAAAAAAAACCAATGGTTAAAATTGTTAACCAAATCAAAAAATCTCAATCATTAATTTTTTTTACTCATATATCTAGCAATTCACACAAACAAGTGTAGTCCACCAGTAGATCACCTATTTGTGCTCCATCGTAAAATTTGCTATAAATTACATTTATAAGTATAGTAAGTAGGTCGAATAGGTGGCATCTAGGGTGAAGTACCCAACTTGATGGTACACCAGTGGAGCATTAAAATACACCATTAGATTTATTAATAAAAAAATTAACAGTTGAGATTCAAGACCGGATACCCACAAGTGTTTTTTTATTAGATTTTGCACTTTGATCCTCGTATAAAAGCAACATTTGAATGTATTTGCAAAATGTTATTCGACACACTTGGCCAATTGGAAAACCCTAGCAGAGCAGCGAGGATGGCGTCGTAGTAGAGGTGAAGGCAAACACAAAAGCAACAAACACAGACGGTGTGTGATTTCCATTATTATAGAGAAGGCACAAAACAAAGCGAAAGTGAGATGGAAACTCTTCGAACAAGCATATGAAAGGTGTCGCTCTGCTCCCACAAAGGCATTTCCTTCACCCTCCAACAATTTAGTGATGCTCTCGACAAGTATGACTTCGACGCTGAAGTTGGAATCAAGGCACATTCCCTCCCTTTTATTTGTTTTTTGCAGGTTGACTTGTTTTTTCTTCTTAACTTGTAATATATTTCTCTTTTTCATTCAATTTAATCAATTGTCATGCTTTATTTTAACATTTTGTTTAGGTATAGCCTACACATGGTTAAAACTGTTGCAGGTGTTGACATGGTGGAAGAGGGTGAGAAATTGGGTTTGATGGGCAAAAGGCTGGAGAAGGAAATATCTTTTGGTGCCTCTATGGTTTAGAATGCTACCATTCGCATGAAGCGACTGGAGTGTTTGGCTTGAAAGGACCAAATTTGCAGTGGGTCATACTCTCATGGAACTCAACTTAATCAGCAAGATCGATGGTTGTGCAAGATAAGGTGAGGTGGAGAAGCGGTTTGACAAACTTACTGCTACCACTTATGGCTATCCTCCTCATGCACTTTCTACCTAATGAATATAGAATATAGAATAGATTTTGAGTATATCATTGAATTTGATTGTAGGATTGAACAAGGAGTCTAAGGCTTATGTAGAAAGAGAACCATATTTTTTTACCAGAGCTTTGATACTAGGCTCAAAACATTCATTGACATGTAATTTGATGGTTAAATTTGGAAACCTAGTACATGGGATCTATATTAATGCAATGAAATAAAAAACAAAAGCAGAAAGATGGATTAGTTAATGGTAACTTGATATCAAGTCTAGTAATTTCTGCTTCAAACTTCAATAGCTATTAGAAAGATAGATTTAAGCTTGCCTCTCCAAGTTTTAGAATCAATGAAGAAGATGCCAGCAACACACTCTTTTAAATCATTTTTTTAATACACTATGTGTAAAATTTCATTTTTGTCCCAATCTTTTTATTATTATTGTTGCTGATCTATGTGTACTTTTCTGTATCAGACATTTGGTGGAATTGTATTTTGAATTAAGCTGCCTTTATGATATTAGAACTTGATTACAGCTAAATTTTTTTTTAAATGTATTTGAGTTTGTTTTGAGGTTTTTGAGTTTATATTTACAAAATGAAGTTTCCTTACATTCTTGTTCAGAAATCTATTGGGCTTTCTTTGTTTTTGTTGCTGTTGAACTGCCATGTTAGTCCTTTTTATCTTAGAGTACTATGATTTGAATTCCTGTTTATGATTTAAATGATTGTTTCCCAATTGGTTTGATTGCCTGGATGATGGCACTTGTGTATTAGCTCTATCTGATCATTCTCCTCAGCAAGTTGAAACAGTTATGGTTGGTTTATTTTCATGTAATCAATATCACGCTATTTGAAAAAAAAAAATGGTGCTTCACCGTAGGCATACACTTATGAGTGGTTGTTACTTAAATACGTTGTGTTAGCTTTTCATTTTGGGTATTCACTTCCTTTGTTCAATTTGATGTTGGATTCTTGATGTTAGATTTGGATTGTGTTGTTCAGTGATTTTGTACGCAAACCTTACCCACTTCAACCTTGTAACTATGGCCTATGTTTGAGCAAGATGGAATCTTAGGTGAAGCATGCTATTATTGTCAAAGTTATTGATCGGTTCCTAGCAATTTGGTAATGGGAATTTTAGTCCATTTACTGAGGCATCCTCTTCTTCAGCTTGTGGTTGTGTTCCAATGAAATTTGGCCACACCAGTTGCTATAAGGATCGAAGGTTTTGACTATCTTAATAGAGATAGGAGAAGTTGCAGCATCTCTGCTATAGCATAGTCCATTTTTGAACAAAAAATTAAAAGAGAGAGAGAGAACTAATACAGGAAGTAGAGAAAAGAAGGTAGAGGACTAAAAGCCAATGAAGTTCAAATAACGGGAGATTTTTTTCTCGTTTGGAAAGAGGGGTTAATCATGTTGTTAGAGTACTATGTGTATATAAGTGGTCTCTGCAAGTTTGTTTTTTCGAGTGTGGTGTCATGTCAAATTTAAGATGGGGAGGATTTTTTTGTGTTTGGCTTTTCCTTTTAATCAATAAAAGAGGACAAGCTAAGGGAAAAAAAGGGGCAAATGTCTTGTTAGATTCATAGAGTCATATAATTGTTATTTGTTTGTCACTCAGGTCCTCCCTTTGTAGTTGTAATTTTGAAGAAATTGAAGGAAAAACTTTGGAATTTTGTACATTATTTTTTATATTTATTAATTTTTATGGGTGCCCTTTTTGGTGGTGTTGCCTATTAATCTCAAAGAGAAAGTTCTCTATTCAATGCAATCCACCCATTAAAATATAATTGTGATATTTTAAATAAATGTTATAATATTATGTTATTATTATTTCTTACTTGTAATTGTAATATTAATACTCGTATAAAAGTTATTCATAATTTTGTTCAATATTTTAATATCAATTTTCATTAATGTAGCATTATTTATAATAATTATTTTTATATGTTTATAGTAATTGTAGGTATAATACTTATTAGCAATATTTAAAATTTCATACCTTTATGCACAAAATACCTAGAGGACTATTTTGCAAATTAAAAAAATTATACATTTATTATAAAATAATGACTTTCGGTTGAAAACTGTCTATACCCGGTAAATTTAATGCCTCATGGGTGTACCATCAAGTTTGGTACTTCACCCTAGACGCCACCGGTCGAATAACAGTACGAGTGCTTCTACGGTGAAGTACCTAATTAGGTGGTACATTGGTGAGTCACCAATTTTCACCGTTAGATATATTGGTAAAAAATTTAACAGCTGAGATTGAAGACCGAATACCTAACAATGAATTTTATCCGATTTTGCATATTAGTCCTCATATAAAGATAACAATCGGACGAATTTGTAAAATGTTATTCCACTCATTTGCTTGATTCCAAACCCTAGCAGAATGGCGACGAGCAGCGTCCTTGTTAAGGTGGGCGTGGAGGATGACGCAGGAGCAGCAAAGACGCATTTGTTCACTTCAAAACCCTAGCAGAATGACGGTGTGTGTGTGTGTATGTTTGATGCTATAGAGGTGGCGCACTCCAAGACCTCTATTCACCCGTTTGCAAAAGTCGCTGTTATCTCAAACTCACCCACAGTCTTTAACTCCTTTGTTCTAGTTCTCTAGATATCCATGGAAAGAAGCGCTCCTAACTCCAGGTTCTTCATTTTTTTTTCATTATATTTTTGGATTCAAGTTGTCCTCGTTGTTTTGATGCTTTGAACTCGTCGATTATTTTTTAAATTAATTTATTGAATCCAGTTGGATGTGTTTCCAATGACAACATTTGATTCCACCAATGATTGACGGTTGTTAAGGAGGAAGAAAAGGTATGTGTAGGCATGGATGAATCTGGACACACTTCCTCTCCTTTTTACTTTGGTTCTCTCTTCGTTACCCATCTTCTTTTCTTCTTCTACTCAATTGTTACTGCATCTCAGTTAGCTTTTCCAATTCTTAGAAGTTAGAACTATTCCATCTAGTTGTAATTTCCTTTCCAGATACTTTATAGTTTCATTGCTATTGTATTGAATATTGTAATTTCCTCATATAAAAATAACATTTGGATCCATTTGGAAACTTTCTACTTGAAGAATCTTAGACATGGTCTGATACTTTTATGTATTTGTTGTGTAAAATGAGAATGGTTGTGAATGGAGTGAACCCTTGATTTGGGATTATGATCGTCTAGAGTCAAGAAATAATTGCATGGTGGTACAGTTCCCATCCAACAGTTTCATATTTATTTGAATTAAACAATGGAAGTTTATTACAAAATTGTCCACCATTAATCATTAACTGCACTCTGTGCAATTTAATCTTGAAGTGCAGAGCATCTGGTTCCCTTTATTTGAGTTTAAAAGTAGAATTGTTGTTACATGATTGCGTAGCCATGATAATTTTTGCAAATTGGCTTTTTAACTAGCTGTAGGGCAAGATTGAATTGAGGCGCCTCACCACAAATTATGAATTAAGTAATCGTTGTGCTGATTTATTATGATGTTTGAAGGTAGAGCTATTAAAATGATACCAAAAAATGAGCTTGTAAAAAGAAAGACAATGCTGGCAAGTAGGCACCATTGATCTTAAATTACATGCAAAATTTCTATTTCACTTACAGAGAAACAATGATTGCAAGGATGGAATGATGCAGGAATGGCACTAGAACTTACACAATAATACTAGTCCTGATGATGTTGTAATCTGTCAGGTAATGTAGTTGTTGTTCTCTTTGTAATTCTTTATGGTTTGTCTTTTCTTCCTCCCCTTTGATGTTTGTGTTAATGTCTTTAGGCACTAATTGATTATATAAATAATGAATGACAATGGAATAACAAAAGAATGTCTTCTAAGATATGATCACGCCATCCATTCTAAACCAAATTTTTGGATGTTGACCTTGATTCTGTGGTTATGGGGAATTAAACAATGCTGGACCTGAGGTGATTTCTTGTCTTGAAGGTTTAATTGTTTTTAAATGTTTCGTACTGAATTTATTTATGTTGATATATATTATTTTGAGGTTATAATTGAGGCTTGTGGTGGTGCATATATATATATATATATATGCTTTGTTATTTCTATAGCTAGCATTTCATAAGTGCATATCAATTGTGATTGGTGATTTATGATTATGAGTTCTGCAGATAAAGGGTTAGCATATAAGTTTGTATTTGTTTTTTAAAATAGTGTGTTATTTATTTTATGCAGTACTAGCGAAAGCCCAACAATTGTTGCTTGATCAAAACGAAAAAGGATGTATTACAACTTTGGCCTTGAAAGATCAAATTCTTTACCCGAGAGATTGCTTGGACTTTTCTATGTTGTTTATGAAAAGGATGCCATAAGGGTCTTTCTTTTTAATTTAGGAAAAAAAGGTCTGATTTGTACTCCTATTGGATCATTTAAATTTAGAACAGTCTTTTACTATGACATCACAATCTAATGTCATGATAAGCTATTTTGAAAAGTGTTTAATGAATATCTATATTTTAATTAAATTTGACTAAATCTAATTAGAATTCAATATTTTAAACATTTACTTAGAATTGAATTTAATTGGTAAGAATTAGATGAAACATCTAATTCTAATTAAATGAAATTAATTAGATTACTCAGAATAAAAATTTATTTTATATAATGAAACACGATCTAACTAACTTTTCAAAAAAAAAAAAGTACCAATTGATATGAGTACATTTGGCCCCATCTTTTTAGCTTAAAATAATCATGCATTTTATAATAAAAGCTCATGTAATTAATTTGTGTATGTGAATACATTTTTAAATTTACATTATTCACTTAATACCCGAATAATAGACATTTATTTGAAATTGGAATAGAAAAGCAAGACTATTGTGGAAGAATTTATGGAAATATGCAGTGGAGTAATGGACGATTAATCCCACAAGATGTAGATATTATAGGCCTAGTCATACGAACCCATGGGAAGCCCACCATTTAATTATATAAACAAATTATTAGTTTTTTTTTCTGACATGTCCCTCATTATAATATATTATTAATATATTGTTATAGATCCATAACTACAAATTTTAAAAATTATGAAAACCGGCTATAACAAGTCATTTTAGACTTTTAATGGTTCATGGGTGAGGCATCTTTTGAAGTACTTCACCTTAGACTCATCGTAATGGTGCAACATCATCGAAATGTTTCACTCTCACTCTAAAATGCAGCAAAAGTTTCTGAACTTGTCGTGAGACACCCATCATTTTGTAATTGGACAAGGTGGTCCTGGATCAGCCTTAGGTAACAGCACCACCATTGAAGGGTCACTCACCCAGATGGGAAAATGGCCCATTGGAGACGCGTGTGCAAAGTCCTTAGAGTGCGTATGGGCCTCTAACTCTGGGGAACAGGCAATAAAGCAAAAGGAATGCAGAGTTTCAGAGGCCAGAAACACTGAAACAGTGAGAGGGTGATGACGTTAGGGGTATTCAAGTGCCTCTCTTTTTTCTGTCAAATTATATGCTCTTTTGGCCTGTCCCTTATGTTGCACTCAACACTTCACACAACAGTCTCTCTCCAATAATGACACCACTCTTCTTCCATCACATTGTCTTAGTCCGTACATTACACATAAGCATTACTGTTGGACACTTGAATTCCCCTCCACCCGTCACCCTTCTATTCATCAAGGTAACTCTCGTTATATCGTCCAGTCTCTACTTTATTGCCCTAAAGATAGGTATAAGTATTTTCAATGATTAAGAAATTTATTTTCGTCATTTTATGTTTAATTTACGATTTTCCAGTTATTTGTAATAAATATGAGAGGAAAAAAATTGTGTAGACTTATTTTACTTTCTTCATTGTATTCCTCTCAACATAAGTTTATGTACACTCATTTACTCTATTATTAAAAATTATAATTAATTTATAACTCTTTTTTTTCCTTTCAAATTAACAGTGTAAAACTTTCTTAAGGGCTGGACCCCTTATGTATACATTTTTTTTCTAGGATATAAGTTGTATTCAAAGTTAAAACTTTATTTTTGGCTTAAGCGTTTTGCGTAAATTTTTAATTTAGTCGTAAATATTTTTATATTTATCTACTGTATATATATTGTTTTTTTCTCTCACATAATCGTATATCTTTCTTAGTTTTTTTTTTTATTATTATTCTATCTTTCTCAGTTTTATAACATATATATGTCTTTCGAGCTTTTATACCAAATCAACATATTTGTCCTAATTAGTTATTCAGTCAATCAATATTTTACTTTCTTAATGCACTTAATTAATATTTAAACTTCTTCAGTTAATGCTAAATATAATGATTTTTTAATAAATATAAAATAATCTTCTATTATTTAAATCAAATTTTAGGATGAGTAGACCTGTCGTCAAGACTAAGACTTTTTAACCCTCAACATGATTGGAAAGTAGTTAAATGAAACTTTTCTTTACAGGATGCAAAAAATAACAGGTAATTTTTTTCTTTGAAACTTAAACATCATAATAATAGAAATCATGTATGAGACTTTGCTAAATTAAAATCACTTTCTACACCTGATAAGCAGTTTATAAAACATGAATACATAAAACGTCACAAAGTTCAGTATAATTATAAACATTCAAAGTCTCATTCAACTTTGCCAAAGGTACTTGATAAACAATTTGTTATATATAAAGAAACTAAATAAAAACATTAATATGATAACACTGAATACATCTATCTATCTATTTGTTTATATAGATAGATGAAGTAACTTGTATGAGGTACGAGTAATAAAATATATACAAACCCAAGTGTGAAAAGTATAAGTGTTATCAGGGCAATTCTTACCATACATATATACATCTGAGAAACCAAAAAGAAACCAAGGCAAGACCTAACCCGACGAGCCCAACATATATAAAACATCACCAAAATAACACAACATATCCATCAACAAAAGAAGCCATTGCCTACACTAAAGTTACTTACCAGCTCATAACCCTCAGTGTCTAGGGCTTTTAGACGATGGAAAGTAGTGAAGAGTACCCTCTCCATTATCGCCTTCATCATCATCCCTACATACCCTATGCCATTAGCCCCATTGGGACAAATGATGTAGCAAATAAAGGTGGGGAAAGGGGTCTAAATTGGTAAGCCTCTCTAGAAACAAGCATGGAAAAGTTGATGCGTGCATTTTATGACATGTTTAGTATTGTTCTTATTACTAGATTGCGTGCATTTCATTATAGTTTAGGATAGTTATCTGTCTAATTGCATGATTTTCCCCTCTTGTATCATGTTACGGCTTTTCCTTTGCTTGTATTTGGTTTTAGGAAAATCTTGTAGGATGCTTGGGCTTGGAAAGAAAAAGATTGACAATTTGGAAGCCCTCTAGATGATTTCAAGACCTTGGAGTGCTTAGAAGTCCTCTTAGAAAGCATGATAGTCATCCCAAAGCATTTGAAAAGGAAAAACTTGAAGAAAATTGTTGGAGACCTTGCCACCATCTGGTGGCAATCATCACCACGCGGTGGCGCACTCCCTAATGCTGAAAATTACACCTACACATCTGCCACCACGTGGTGGCACCCATCACCACGTGGTAGCGCATCCCCTAGAGCCCAAATTCACCCTTGCGCACTTATTACTAGGTGGTGATACCTATCACCAGGCGGTGGACAAAAAAACCTGATAGATTTTGCAAGCTTTTCATTTTCTTTTGAGGATTAACCTAAGACCTATTGTAATATAAATATAAATAGACATTCTTAGAAATTTTATCTTTTATCTTTTGAACTTTATTTGAAGCACGGAGAATTAAGGGATTACTCTCCTCTTCTTGAATTACCTTTTTATGTTCTTTCTCTTTTCTCTTTGATGTTCTCTCGTGACTATGTGTGAATAGAACCCTATCTTTCTAGGATTAGACGTAGCCTTATGATTGTCTTAATGAATTAATTTGTGTTTGCCTTTGTATGATCTTGTTCCTCTTTTGATTTTTCTTCTATTGCTTTATTTATGCGAAACAAATTGGCCAACATTTTTCATAACCTTAGGGATTTGGGAAAGTACTGAAAGGTGAACCCAAATATCAGACCTATAGAAAAGGAACTTAGGTTTAAACCATGAAAGTAGGTTAAAGCCTTCGAGGAATAATTGAATTAACAAAGAATTTAGTGGGTCTAATTGAACACAACCATCACAGCAATAGGTGGTAAATTTGGTTAGATACCCTTTTGTATCTTGAAAGAGAACGAAGTGTATCTTTGGTTAATTCACTTTCAATAAGAATAAGTGAAGCTTATAGGTAGCGAAATTAAGGTATTAAGCATCGTAGTGTGAAACCTCAATCCTAGAAGTCTTCCCTTGTTGAATTACATCCAATTTTAATTACAACTTCGTTTAATTTCTAATTGCATTTTCTCTCAATTTTCAAACCCAAAATTTTCCAAATAAAGTCCATTTTGTTTAATTTTTATTTATTTAGCAATAATCATTGAACGTGCAGTCTTTGTGGATACGATCTTTAAACTATTACTTGACAACAATCGTGCACTTACAGTTTTTGCACATCAAAAGTTAAGGTCAAACTCAGCCTTAGACACTCTACCGAGGTCATTACTACCTATCTCCCTGAACAAAAAGCTAACATGACCACTACACACGCTACAGTAACCAGCGCCATTGGCCTATGTCTTATGGCACACCCATTCTTTGGGCTCATGCAGTCAGATCTGCATATGCCCTTCCCCATCCATCAATTACTTTAAAACAAGCGTCGCTAGTAAGAGAGCATAAACAGACACAAACGCCAAGAAGTGAGGTAAAATACTATACGAAAGAATGGCAAGAGAGTAAACATACATTAAGATACAAAACATCTAGCATACAGTATCATGGTACATATATAGCAAGAATAAATAGCAAATCTCAACATAATCTACATAGCAACACTTAATATGTTTCAACTTCACTTACACATATAATAAGATTACATATTCCACACCACAATACAACCATTTGCAAGAGTCAGTTACATAAGTAAATATATATTTATGTACAGATTTTGTGTATTACAAATCCCACAACCTAATCATTCCACTCCATTGCAAACAAGTCAATCAGTTGTTAGCATTCCATTATGCATGATGCCAATGACAGACCTATATGTAGTTGAGGGTGTATAAATGCACCCCTTAACTTTGATAAAATTACAAGTAAATATCTTGAGTTTTTGTATTTTGCTCACTCTATTTTTATATATTTGAACCTACTCATCCAAATTTCTCATTCTCCTTATACGTTTATTATTTTTCTATGCAAGTACTTTGATTTGGAAGTCAAATTTTGTCTTTTCTCCATATGTATGATATATTAAAATTTAATTATTTTAACATTTATATCTTTATCTTCATATATGTGATAATAATAATTATTAATTATTATTTTTTAAAATAAATTGCCCCCACTAACTCAGAGTCCTAGATCCGCCACTACATGATGTACATACCTCCAGCCAAGGTAACGGGGCATAGACATCCGAATGGTGAAAGATATATCTAAGGATACACTTGACACCCTCAGTATGGAATGTGTCCTATATCGTATTCCTTAAAGCAAATATTTAGTTCTTTATCTTGTTGTCAATATGATATTAATGTTTCCTAATTAGTTAGTTACTACTTTCTCATAGGGTTGTAAGTGGGTCGTGGTCCACCCGGGAACTTGATCAACCTAATTATATGTCAGCAGGTTGGGTCGGATCATCATATTAGGTCGGGTTCATTTTTGTTGACCCAATTAAGATTGGGTTAAGTCACGGGTTGATGCATTACTAACCCGATCCAACCCAATCTATTATTTTATTAATAAAAAAATTAAAATATTATAATATTTACATTTATTGTATTTTTCTTGAGTGTTGAATTTGTGTGGTTAGACTTGTATTTTAAATTGAACATGCGTTAAATGACTTGACCTAATTAAGTATTTTTTTTTATTTTTTGATTATATAAAATATATTAATATTTTAAATGTCCAACCCAATGACTTGACCGGACCCTCAGGTTGGGTTGGATTGGGTCACTTCGAAAAAAATGCAAACCCAACCCGACCCAACTCAACTATTTTTTATTGGTTAGGTCTTAAACACAATTGAATTCAACCTAACCCGGGCCAGTTGCACCCCTACTTTTCTCATTAATGCATGAGCATGTATGCAGTACCCATCTCATCATATCAGTGCTAGTACACCCCAATATGAAGCATTTTCACCCTATGAGTGTTTATCATATCTTGAAAATGACTTTTATATGTACACACACAAAGAGAGATAGATGTACAAGTATGTATCATGAAGGGACAAGATATATACCTCACAGGAGACATTTCATCAATAAAGTGTTATTTATCCAAAAGGGGTAACCCTTGCTCCATAAGGAGTCAATCAACCTTCACTCCATAAGGAGTCATGTTTTGATGCATGAATAGATTATGTCTCTTTCTCTTATTATAGAATGGTGGGATTGATTCCATGTAGTTACTATAGTAGTTTTTCACATTATACCTTCTTACTCATTCTCACACTCAAAGTGCTCCATTTCAACTTACTTAAAAGAACTTTTAAAGACAATTGATATTCAAAACTATACAATTATAAATTTTAGAATGAAATTAAACTTTAAAACTGAAACAATTAGTTTAATGATTTTATAGAGAAAGCTTTTATTTTGTTAACTAGAGATTTAATATTATAAAACACTTAATTTCAGTAGAATCCCAAGAAATTAACTCATCCAAATATAATTAAATTGTACTAGTTTAATTATAGAGTGGCAACTAACATAGATTAGAGATATGGCAGAAGCTAAAACTAGTTCATAAAACAAGTTATATGGAAATTTCATTTAAATAGGGAATTTGTTCTAACCTACAACGCTCTTTGAAAAAATACTAAAAATGTTTAATTTTTTTTTCCAAATATTCATTTTAGGTAGTAATAACCCCCAACATATATAGAATGATATTTCCATTTTACCAGAATTTTCATAAAATCCTAACATGCTTAAATTCTACCTAAAATAGAATCACTTAAAACTCATTTGAAAATTTGATCAATTTGAATATAATAATTCTAATAATTAGAAAATATCAAATATGGGGTAGAACATTGAGCTAGAACCTCTTAATACGTCCCTACAACATCTAAATTTTTCTTAGAATTTATGGACATCATAAACTTGCCCAAATCTAGGTCTCAGGACAAGGGTGAACAAGACTATTCGTTGCTAGAATTCATCTATCACTCCATCTTGGAAAAATTCTAAAAAATTCCCTACTCAACCATTTCTCACCATTCCAAGTTTGGTAAACTCATTATCAGGTCTATTGTTCAAAAAAAAAATTACAGAACATCATCATTCCCACAACAAATAAAGATGAATCCACTCAACAATACATAATCATTAGTTTTCAACTACACAACAATATAGTTTAGTGTAAAAATCATTATAAATCTCATTAAAATCTAAAAAAAATATGATTCCAATTGCATTAGAAACTAGAAACAAAATGATATAATCACACTAGAAGATATCTTCAAGTAATAATGCCTTTAGTCGTAGTAAACAACATATATAGGGGGGAAATATTTAGCAACATAGCTATTGTTAGGACAAAGAACGATTATGTAACCCTCATTTTGTTTTGATTATGCCAAACAGACTAATGTTTTTATGACCGTCTGAACGATTTTTTTGAAATACATAAAAATTATGTTGTTTATTCATTATAGACGAAAGTTATCGAGGACAGTTGGTTTTAGTCTTTACTTGATACGTTTTATACATGTTTTGACCCCTGTTTAAAAGTTCACGTACCCACTTTCTCAAAAAAGAAGATGCCAATATACCTACTTCTGAAAAGATACAGTTATCTATCAAAAAGAAGGAACTTCATTGTACTTGTCAGTACTAAAAAGTAAAACATGCCTACTACAACAAGATTCAGTACAAGAAAGGCAAAATAAGCAGACTATTTTATCTTATCAACATGACCAGTTGGTGTAAAGCATTAAATGTAACATTTAATGCTACAATAGACATTTTCTTCTTTACGCAATAACAGACAAAGGATGACTCTGAAACACTCACAACGAACACTTTGATGGAGCACTATAAATAGAAGAGAAGATTTGTACGAACATATGTTGGAACCAAAGACGTAGAAGCATCTAGACTATCAAAGTTTTGAAGATAACAAACTTATTAATGTTCAAATTTCTGCCAAAGAACTAAATTCTTTACAGCATTCAAACTTCTCTTGAAGACTGTCCAGTATACGTGTCAGAGAAGACCGTCCAGTAGACGTGTCAAAGAAAGACCGTCCAATAAGACGTGCTTAAAGAAGACCGTCCAGTAAACAATGAAGATGATCATCTGAAGAACATATTCAAATATCTGATGCAAGCTTCCAACGACAAATATTCAAACGGCTAAGTTCTATTTTGAATGTCCAATTTATTTATGCTAGTTTTTCTTGAAACTAACATATTACTACTTCTGTGATCTAACGTTCAATTTGTTTGAAACATTAAATAACATCAAAATAATTCTAGTGCAAGAGCGCAACAAAATTAGATAAAGCAAGTCAACTTATCAAGCTGCTGAGACAATTGAAGAATGCTCAGAAAAGCAGACTGCCAACACAGTCCTGCACCTTCCGTTTTAGTGCACGTCTAAAAGCTGTTGCGCCTGATCACTCTGAAAGGATAGTTTGCACACCCTTCTTTGCATAACGAAGTCAAGTCTTCACAACGGATCTTTTCTCTGAAGACTATATATGTATCAAGGAAGAACATCATAAAGATAAGAGACATATACGTGCCTGGTGTAAAAATTCCTTGTTAACAAATTACTTCTGAACAATTGATAGAAGTGTCCAGTGGACGATAGCAAAAAAAACTTGTAAAGATTTTTTTAGAGTGTGCTTGAGCTTTATCTTTCAAATCCTCACTACGTGAGTTGATATCGTTTGTATAAACACTTGTTGTGTTGTGAAAGCCTGGAGAGACTTAGTGTGAAAGAATACTTGGGTTAAGCAATCTAAGGTGATTGCATTGTAAAGCCTAAAGAGGCCGCGAACAATACTTGTAACCTAAGATTGGTTAGTGAATACCTTTTGGGTGAAGGGACTGGACGTAGCTTAGGTTGAGTGAACCAGTATAAAACTTTCTGTGTTCTTCCTCTCTTTATCCCTTCACTTGAAAACGTTTTCATTCTGATCAACTTGTTTCGAAAAAGTTTTTAAACACACAATTCAACCCCCCTTCTTGTGCGCTTTTTCTATTTCAATTAGTATCAGAGCTCGGCCTCTTGGGGTTGAGCATCTAACACTGCAGGGGTTAAAACGATCCTGACCACTCATGGAAAACGAAGGACAAGCCGTTAATAGACCACCTCTCTTTAAAGGACAAAACTACGATTATTGGAAGCAAACAATGATAGCATTCTTTGATGCATGTCACATAGACATGTGGGACGTAATAGAAACTGGCGACTACCTGCCCTTTGACCATGATGGAGTGGAGCTGCCAAGAAGTCAATGGACAGAATCTCACAAACAGAGGTATCTTCTAAACTCAAAAGCTAGAAATGCTATGATGTGTGCCTTATCTGAATCTGAATATGAAAAGGTACATAGCTTAAGAAGTGTTAAGAAAATGTGGGACACCCTTGCTCTTGCCTACGAAGGCACTTCACAAGTAAAGAGGTCTAAGTTGAACTTACTTGTAAGACAATATGAACTCTTTACTATGGAAGAAAATGAAACTATCGAACTTATGTTTGGTAGATTTCAAACCATAATAAACAACCTGAGGTCCTTAGGCAAAACCTATGATAATTATGATCACATTGACAAAATCTTGAGAAGTTTGCCTAAGCAATGGAGATCACAGGTTACAGCTTTAAGAGCTTCCAAGGATCTAACAGCACTCTCAATGGAAAAGTTACTTGGAACTCATAAAGTCCACGAATTAGAGCTAAAGCAAGACGAAGGACAGAAGAAGAAGTCCATCGCTCTAAGCGTCCGGCGTCCACCCAGAAGATCATCGTCCAAAGCACTAAACGTAGAAGAATCCTCTGAGGAAGAGTCTGAAGAAAATGACTCTGATGAAGATGAAGTATCCTTCATCTCTAGAAAAATACAAGCTATGTGGAAGAAGAAAGGAGGATCAAGAGCCAAAAACTTCACAAAGAAGTTCAACAAGGCACCAAAAGAAAAAAGTCCTTCAATCTGCTATGAGTGCAAGAAGCCTGGACATTTTAGAGCTGAATGTCCCGGTTTGCAGAAGGACAAAAAGAAGATGTTCTTCAAGAAAAAGGGTATCATGGCTACCTGGGAAGACATGGACCTATCTTCATCGGATGAAGAAGGCGAAGAAGAAGCCAACATGTGTCTCATGGCAGAGACTAGCTCTGATGGCTCAGAGAATGAGCAAGACGAAGAGGTAAACTTCGATAACTTAATCTCTCTACAAGAAGCCTATAATGATTTGCTTGCTAACTCCTTAACTCTTTTAATGAGATACAAAGAATTGAAAAAGAAAATTTCAAAAATAATAAAAGAATTCAATTTGCTCAACGAAGAGCATAAAAAGGTTTTAAAAGAAAATGAGTTTTTAAAAACAAAGAACATTTCAGAAGAGACATCTTCTCATGAAGTTTTAGAACTTCAAAAAGAAGTCACTCATCTAAAAGAAAGCTTGTCAAAATTTGTCAACGGAACAGAGAACCTAAATAAGATTATATCTTATAGCAGAAGACCCCATGACAAATTTGGACTTGGTTTTGTTAAAGAAAATTACAAAACCTAGTAAAAACATAACCTTCTGTAAAATATGTGGAAAGAATGGGCATAAATCAACAAACTGTAGATATCGTCCAACAAAGAAGGCGTCCAATGCCCTCAGAACTGACAGAAAAGGACCCAAGTCCACTTAGGTACCTAAGTCTATGATAATACCTGTTGCAGATTTGCTTGACAACCGAAAGAAGACCTCAGTCATGGTACCTAGACAGTGGTTGTTCACGACACATGACGGGAGAAAGATGTATGTTCCAAAGCCTCCAACCCAAGAATGGTGGATGGGTCACCTTTGGAGGAAACCAAAAGGGAAAGATCACAGGTATAGGAACAATCGGTAAGCACTCCTTACCTTCCATTGAAAATGTTTTATATGTTGAAAGACTCAAACACAATCTACTGAGCATAAGTCAATTATGTGACAGTGGACACAATGTCTCCTTTGACAAAGAAAAATGTATTGTTAAGAATCTAGATGGATCCATACTATTCTCTGCTAAGGGGCAAAGCAATCTTTATAAGATTGATCTCAATGACCTCACAAATCAAAATGTATCGTGTCTAGTATCCATCAAAGAGAATCAATGGACTTGGCACAAGAAGCTTGGACATGCAAGCTTGAGACTAATCTCAAAGCTAAATAAGCATAACCTTGTAAGAGGACTTCCAAATCTTGCTTACAAGTCTGATGTTCTCTGTGATGCATGTCAAAAAGGGAAACAAGTAAAAAGCTCTTTTGAATCAAAAAATATTATTTCCACATCTAGACCTCTTGAACTGCTACATATTGATTTGTTTGGTCCAACCAGAATAGCCTCCCTTAGTGGAAAACGTTATGGATTAGTCGTAGTGGACGACTACTCTAGATGGACATGGGTTATGTTCTTAAAACACAAGGATGAGTCTTACAAGATCTTTTCAATCTTTTGCAAAAGAATTCAAAATGAAAAAGGTGTTTGCATAGCTTCAATCAGAAGTGATCACAGAGGGGAATTCGAAAACGAAAGTTTTCAAGGGTTCTATGAGGAGAACGGAATTCTCCACAACTTCTCTGTACCACGAACACCACAACAAAATGGTGTGGTAGAGAGAAAGAACAGGTCATTGCAAGAAATGGCTAGAACCATGCTAAATGATAATTCCACTCCTAAGCACTTCTGGGCTGAAGCAGTAAACACTGCATGTTATTTACAAAATAGAATTTATATAAGACCTATTTTGAAAAAGACTCCCTATGAATTGTGGAAAGGACGAATGCCCAATATATCATATCTTTATCCCTTTGGATGTCAATGTTTCATCTTAAACACTAAGGACAATCTTGAAAAGTTTGATTCTAAGTGTGATGATGGAATATTGTTAGGTTATTCCAAAACATCCAAGGCCTATAGAGTTTACAACTCTAGAACCTTAAGAGTTGAAGAAGCCATCCATGTTAAATTCAATGACAATAAGCCTGATAAAGAAATATCAAAGCTAGACAATTCATTTGCAGATATGAAGCTAGAAGATGCCAGTCCTTCAGCGTCTAGAGATTAGATGGACGATCCAAAAGAAGAAGAAAAGGAACCAACTGGACGCTCTTGGCAAATGAATACTTATCATCCAGATAATCAAATTCTTGGAAACATTCAAGATCATGTCAGGACAAGATCAACCTTCAAGGAGCAAGCTCAAGCTGCTTTGATTTCGCAACTGGAACCAAAGATAGTGGACGAAGCTTTCCTGGACGATGGCTGGATCAGGGCCATGAAAGATGAACTTAGTCAATTCAAAAAGAATGATGTCTGGATGCTAGTTCTTGCACCCAAGGACAAGTCTATCATTGGAACAAAGTGGGTGTTCTGCAACAAGCTAGATGAAGCTGGCAAAGTGCTAAGAAATAAAGCAAGACTTATAGCTCAAGGCTACTCTCAACAAGAAGGTATAGACTTTACCGAAACCTTTGCACCAGTAGCTAGATTAGAAGTCATTCGCATCTTACTTTCATTTGCTGCTCATAGTAATATGAAGCTCTATCAAATGGACGTAAAAAGTACATTCTTAAATGGCATAATAAACGAGGAAGTCTATGTGAAACAACCTCCTGGTTTTGAGTGTGATACTTTTCCAAAACACGTTTTCAAACTCAAAAAGGCTTTGTATGGACTTAAACAAGCTCCAAGAGCTTGGTATGAAAAGCTAAGTTCATTTCTTTTAGAAAATGGTTTTACTAGAGGAAAAGTGGACACCACTCTCTTTCGCAAAGATGTTAAATCATACTTTATTAGTGCACAAATATATGTAGACGATATTATATTCAGTGCTACTAATGATGCTTTATGCAAGGACTTTTCTAAGATCATGACAGCAGAATTCGAGATGAGTATGATGGGAGAATTAAAATTCTTCCTGGGATTGCAAGTAAAGTAGACTACAAATGGCATATTCATACATCAAACAAAATATGTCAACGAACTTCTCAAGAAGTACAAGATGGACAATGCCAAGGAAATGAGTACACCTATGCATTCATCGTCAATACTCAACCTGGACGATTCTTCTAAAAAGGTAGACCAAACTACATACCGAGGTATGATTGGGTCTCTTTTATATCTCATAGCGTCCAGACCAGACATTATGTTCAGTGTATGCTTATGTGCCCGTTTTCAGTCTGACCCTAGAGAAACTCATCTAATAGTAGTTAAGAGAATTTTTAGGTACTTAAGAAGGACCACTAACCTTGGTTTATGTTTTAAGTCAAACAAAGAATACAGGTTAGTTGGTTATTGCAATGCTGACTATGCGGGAGATAAAGTAGAACACAAAAGCACTAGTGGAGGATGTCACCTCATTGGTGGGAATCTAGTCTCCTGGATGAGCAAAAGACAAAGGACGATTGCCCTATCTACAGCGGAAGCAGAGTATGTCTCAACTGCGTCTTGTTGCTCACAACTCTTATGGATCAAGCATCAGTTAGAAGACTACAGTATCTACGAAAGTAACATTCTTATCTTTTGTGATAACACTACTACTATAAATCTATCCAAAAATCCTATTTTACATTCTCGGGTAAAGTACATTGAAATAAAACATCATTTTATAAGAGATTATGTTTAGAAGAGAATTGTCAATATTCAGTTTGTTAACACTGAAAATCAATTGGCCGACATATTTACAAAATCCCTTCCTGAAGATAAACTCATCCATATTCGAGATCTTCTTGGTATGAAATTTATAAATGAATAGTTTATTCAACATGCCTTGACCGTCCAAAGATGTAAGCGTCCAATGTGTTGTAGCGTCCAATATTACATCGTCCACTTGTATAGCTTTTCGCATTCCATAACAACTTACATTTATATGTGCATAACGTTACTTATCCGTACTAAATTATGTTTTCTCTGAAAATGATTTGAAATAAATGCTTTATTTCGGTCTGAGTCACTCATGCACCGTATAACTAACCTCGAGATATGTAAGCGCCTGACCCAGCATTTATTGCACATCACCTCTCTCTTCGAAAGTGAAAGAACTGCCAAAAGCAAAACTCTTTGGTTTCTTCATATACACTCAAACCTAAACCAAACACTCACCTCTTCTCAAATCCACCTGAACTCTCTCAAAACCTCTCAAACCCTAACAATCTTTCAAGCTCTCAGAAATGGCATCTGACAAGGCTGGTCCTGCTGCAAAGGCCGTGGCTCGTGTGGAGAACCTAGACAAGGCTGTTGTTCTTATCAAAAGCCGTTTCGATATCCAAGCTCTGGAGGACATGGGTGTGAATGTAATGGACAACTTGCTCAAATGTGGAATTCTCAACTACTTCCACCTGAACGAGATCATATACCCAAAACTCATCAGACAGTTCTGGAACTCTGCCGTTTTCTCAAACACGAACATCACTAGAACTACTCTGGGCATCAAGGTCACACTGGACCTCAGCTCTGTTGCCCAAGCCATTAGCTGTGAGCGGGCTGGGTCCTGCATCAAGAATGGCTGGGAAAGCAGTTTTGGAGGACATGATACTATTGACAATGCTCTGATGGGTCCAGAAGATGAAGGGCCAGTGGAATACAGCAAGTTGACAAAAGAGGGGAAGATTTTCCAGCAGTTTTTAAACAAGAGAATTCTTCACAAGGCTGGATCGAAAGACAGCGTAACCTTTCTGCATAGGTTCGCGTTGTTCCATATGATCACAAGCCAACAGTTTAACCTGTCGCACCTCATCCTGAGCAACATCTTCAGGACCATGAGAGGACGCGAAGAGCGCGACCAGATCACCTACGCCTTTCTCCTTAACAGACTTTTCTGGCAACAGCAGGTGTATCATGCCTTTTTTGCTCTATCTCTTGGAGAGTAAAGTCAGATTAGAATTCTGGGTGGTGGCCATCGTTTCACTCAACTGCCATTTGGACGCAACAATGTTGTATAGATGAAGGCTGGGTTCGTGCTGAAGCCTTTGGAGACCACGTCCAAACTAATGGACGATAGAAAGGAAGTTATGGAGATGGCACCTCTGCAGACAATTAAGCCAATTGTCCAGGTTGCTAAGCCGATGGACGACGAGGCACTGTTTATGAATCCAGTTGCTGCCAGACCGTCCACCAGGAGGAGGTCGTCCAAGACACAAGCAACCAAAGTTATAAGGTCAAGGACTCAACGACCTTTAACTCTGTCTGCTCGTCTTGTAGCTACTCCTCTCTCTGCCGCTACTCCTTTACCTGCTTTGGCACAAGCTCCTGCTAAAAGGCGGTTGATCGTCGCTTCTGACAACGAAGACGATGAGCCAATTGGTAAGCTTGTTAAGAAGCAAAATGCTGCCATGGTTGATGTTCCTGTTCAACCACAACCACAACCATCTGCCTCATCCAAATGACTAGTAGAAGCACTACTAGGGGAAGCACAGTCTAAGAGAAGTAAGCTTTCCTCTTCTGCTGCTGATGAACCTGTCAGCGACCTTGTTGACTTAATCATTATTGAACCCTTTGAACATCTTACCCAAACACAAGCCGACACACAAGCCACACCTGAACCAGACTTGTTGCTGCCTGGTGACAAAGGTTATACCTGCACCATCCCCACCCCCGGCATATCTAAGACACATCTCTCCATCAAGCCTAATAAATCACCTTCCTCCTCAACCATCATTTCCCTTCCTACATCTTCCACCCCCTCGAACACCTTGACCAAAACCAAACAGCTTTGGCCTCTACTCTTTGTTGAAGGCAACCCTTAAAATCGCATGGACGACAATGCTATTATCTTGCGTCCAGAGCTCCCTAAACCTGTTTTCGGTTTTTATTACTCTCCACTAAATCTGGACAAGTACATGGACGACTATGTCCATAAACCTTATGAAGCTTATCTAGCACTGCCTCCTAGGGCCATTGAACACTTACCGCTCAAGCGGTTTATTAGACGGAGGTACCCTAGAGTTGTATGAGCTTGGCGCATCAATGCACATCCTCCTAGAGTACTTCAACACAGAGTACCTCTAGTAGACCACATCGAGAAAGCTCTGTAACAAAGGAAACCTAAGGGTGAGCGGACTGTTCATATAAGGCCTGCAGATTTGAAGTTTCGACCTATTGACCCAGCAGAAGATAGATTCTTTCCATCTGCCTTTAAGCATATGTTCTACAACACTCTCAAAGGTTCCGCCACCTTGAAGTTTCAACTCTTCATTCCCCCATCACAACACATCCAACCTTCCACATCCATCCGCATCCAACCAGATCGCGTCTGCCCAAGACTACTAATCATAGATGACAACCGCAAGAAGAAGAAGATTCTGACCAAGGCACCGTCCCTGCTTTTGCCGTCCAGAGCTAATTTTCACCAACATTCAACTCATTCCCGTGAATGGTTCCTAGCTCAGCGTCTTCATACAGACTTGGACGAGGACAATGCTGAACGCTTCTAGCATCAACATATGTTCCAATGCGAATAAGAAGCGTCCAGTAGTGGAGTTTTAGCAAACAACAAAGCCGATATCCCAACTATAACGAACTATGAAGTCATGTAGCATCCAGCTCGTGTATTTCACTTTTTGGACTCTTCAGCTGCTTTTGTCCACCCAGTAAACAAGCGTCCACTCCTTGGTATAGAAACTTCTATCCTATATATTATGATATTCGCTCTTACTCACCATACAAATTTTCAACCACCCTACCCTTGGACCATTCCACGTCCATACCAACTGGAAGTACGAGACTTGAAGCTTCTCGAAGCACCTCCTCCCCCCTCTGAAGCTCTTCCACCCACTCCTTCCCAACCACCATCACCTACACCTCCACCACCGCCTACTCCTAGCTCTCAAACCTCCACAAGCCTTCCTATCTCCTCTTCTACCCCTTTCCCCCTTCCCTCTATTGACCCCACCGTTCAACAATACGTTACCAACCAACTGCAACCCATCTTCACCCTTCTTCAGCAAATTCTCCAGAACCAACAAGCTCTCCTACACCCACCTCAACCTTCTCCACCTCCTCCTCCGCCACTGCAACAGTGACTGTGATGACGTCTCCCTTCTCTCTCTGCCTTTTTACTAATGACAAAAGAGGGAGAACTGGAAATCTATTGCATTGTTTGTTTTCTCTATTTTTGTTGTTTTGTATGATCTTCTAGAAAAATAAAATACATGCTTTATTCTGACTTAACTCAAGCGTTGCTATATTTTTGTTTAACTTATAATGGGTAAATATAATATGATCTGACTCTTGGTATCTTATTCGATATGGATTTAAACTAATAATTCTCGTATCTCAAAAGTATACAAAATCTTGGAATATTAGACTCAGGGGGAGCATAGTAAGTCTTTCAAAAAAAAAAAAACTCCTTTATGCGTCCTTTTATATTCCAGCAAAAACTTAAAAATTAATAAGGTTTGTCATCATCAAAAAGGGGGAGATTGTTGGAACCAAAGACGTAGAAGCGTCTAGACCCTCAAAGTTTTGAAGATAACAAACTTATTAATGTTCAAATTTCTGCCAAAGAACTAAATTCTTTGTAGCATACAAACTTCTCTTGAAGACCGTCCAGTATACGTGTCAGAGAAGACCGTCCAATAGACGTGTCAAAGAAAGACCGTCCAATAAGATGTGCTTAAAGAAGACGGTCCAGTGAACAATGAAGATGATCGTCTGAAGAACATATTCAAATATCTGATGCAAGCTTCCAACGACAAATATTCAAACGGCTAAGTTCTATTTTGAACGTCCAATTTATTTATGCTAGTTTTTCTTGAAACTAACATAATACTACTTCTGTGATCTAACGTTCAATTTGTTTGAAGCATTAAATAACATCAAAATAATTCTAGTGCAAGAGCGCAACAAAATTAGATAAAGCAAGTCAACTTATCAAGCTGCTGAGACAATTGAAGAATGCTCAGAAAAGCAAACTGCCAACACAGTCCTGCACCTTCCGTTTTAGTGCATGTCTAAAAGCTGCCGCGCCTGATCACTCTGAAAGGATAGTTTGCACACCCTTCTTTGCATAACAAAGTCAAGTCTTCATAACGGATCTTTTCTCTGAAGACTATATATGTATCAAGGAAGAACATCATAAAGATAAGAGACATATACGTGCCTGGTGTAAAAATTCCTTGTTAACAAATTACTTCTGAACAATTGATAGAAGTGTCCAGTGGACGATAGCAAAAAAAACTTGTAAAGATTTTTTTTAGAGTGTGCTTGAGCTTTATCTTTCAAATCCTCACTACGTGAGTTGATATCGTTTGTATAAACACTTGTTGTGTTGTGAAAGCCTGGAGAGACTTAGTGTGAAAGAATACTTGGGTTAAGCAATCTAGGGTGATTGCGTTGTAAAGCCTAAAGAGGCCGCGAACAATACTTGTAACCTAAGATTGGTTAGTGAATACCTTCTGGGTGAAGGGACTGGAGGTAGCTTAGGTTGAGTGAACCAGTATAAAACTTTCTGTGTTCTTCCTCTCTCTATTCCTTCGCTTGAAAACGTTTTCATTCTAATCAACTTGTTTCGAAAAAGTTTTTAAACACACAATTCAACCCCCCCCCCTTTTTTGTGCGCTTTTTCTATTTTAACATACATATAGAACATTAGCCAAATTCGCTCGATTCAATCTCTAAGTGTTTATCTCTCTCTCTCTCTCTCTCTCTCTTTCTCTCTCTCTTTTTTAAAAGAAATCTTTGTAAAAATATCTTAGACAAGTTCTTAAGCTTCAGTGTACATTCGTCTGATAAGACGCAACCTAATCTGTGAACACTTACCCTTTAACCATTTCTGTGTGAAATTGGTGGAAGCCTAAAGAGGCTTGGATAAAAGAATATTTGTAACTTTGTTAAAGTTAAAGTGGGACTTGGTGGTGTGCCAAGAACTGGACGTAGTCTTTGAGGTAAGACGAACTAGTATAAAACTTTATGTCTTTATCTATTTTATTTCTCTTTTGTTTCTCTAAAAGCGTTTATCTCTTAAAAGGAATCATTTTTCTTTAAGAAATTTTTTGAAATCAGTTTTAGTGAGCTATACATTTTGTTTGTTGATCAAATGATACTTGTTTTTGAAAAAGGTTTTGCAATAGTTTTTAATAACACATTCAATCCCTCTTCTTGTGTTTTTTCCCGTGTTTCGTAGTTTGGTATCAGAGCTCAGCCTTTAAGGGATGAGCACCTTAACAAGTGTTAGAGGACAAAAATCACTATGGCAAACCTTGAAGGACAGTTCATTCTTGAAGGAGCCTCCTTATCAAGGCCTCCAACATTCCATGGAGAAGATTACGCCTATTGGAGAGATAGAATGGAGATGTACATCAAATCCACTCATCACAACATTTGGAGAATCATTACTCGTGAAGATCTTATCATCACAAAACCTGAAAATGAATACAATCAAGATGATTTCAACATGCTCCAACTAAATGCTAAGGCAAGGTATATCATTACTTGTGCTTTATCTAAAACTGAATATAATAAATTTTGCAGCTATAAAACAGTAAAGGAAATGTGGGATGTTATTCGCATAACACATGAATATATCTAATTGGTATTTCTAACCTAAGTTTATTTTATGAGAAAAATAAAGATTTCAGATTAGTAGGCTATTGTGATGTAGACTATGCTATTGGTAGAATTGAAAGAAAAAGTACAAGTGGTGGATGTCATTTCATCAGACCATGTCTTATTTCATGGGCTAGCAAAAGCAAAACTCAATTACTCTATCAACTGCTAAAGCAAAATATGTGTCAGCTGCTAGTTGTTTTTCACAACTGTTGTGTGTAAAATATCAACTTCAAGATTACTCTAGTTTTGAACATAACACTCTAGTGTTTTGTGACAATACTAATGCAATCAATCTATCTAAAAATTCCTTTTAGCACTCCAAAGCTAAACATGTAGAAATAAGACATCATTTTATTCGTGATTATGTGCAAAAAGGAGTTTTTGATATTTATTTTACTGACACAGATCATTAATGGGCTGATATCTTTACAAAAGCTCTTCCTGAAGAACGTTTTAATTTCATAAGAGAAAAGTTGCATATGAAAGTTTTACATAACTAAACCGTCTTACATGCATCGTCTTATATACGGTCTCATTACATCATCTTACGCATATTTTTAATATATCATCTTATACTTCATCATGCACTATCGTATTATGTATTCATTTGATTACTTTTCACTAACCTATGCGTTTCATATGAAAAGTTTATTTCTTATCTGACCCCCTCCATCTGTTCTCATGGCCATCGAAAAACCCCTTATCGATTAACCCAATGTAATTTCTATTTGATAAAGTTTATCCTAACAAAAATAATCCTTACATGTATAATGTTTCTTCCTTGCTATACATGTATATATGGCTTTCCAAAAAAAAGATTTTATATATATATATATATATATATATATGAGATTTGCTAATGTACACACACTTGTGTTTTAGTTAGAGTACGTTAGCAAACTACACCATAGGTGTATTTTAAGATACATTGTAGTTATAACTTATTAACGTACTCCAACTAAAAATAAGTGTGTGTATGTTAGCAAACTCCACAAGCATTTGTTAACATATACACACTTATTTTTTAGTTAGAGTAGATTAGCAAGCTACACTAATGATATATTTTAAGATACATTATAGTTATAACATGGTAATGTATTTCAATTTAAAAATAAATGTGTGTACGTTAGCAATATATATATATATATATATATATATATATATATATATATATTACCGTGTTGTTGCACTATAAAATGGAACAAAGAAATCACTAGTTTTCACTATAATATTTATGGCAATAGTAAACTAGTTTGGTGCTTTAAAAGAAAAACGGCCTAATTCATGTTTGAAAAGTAAATTTAAATATTTAATTGTGGGTGTAGATGCAGCTAATTGAACTCAAATATGTTACTTTCGTTACCAAGAGGTCGGTTTGTCTGGATTAAGCGGTATTGATCAAACTGACCTATATGGTAAGCTGGACATGATATAATATATGCAAAGGCGCTTATCATAATTAAGGCTTATAAAAAGTGACGCTGACTTATATCAACTCTTTTGGCACATTAAAATTTAAAAGAGCATTTATTCAAGATGTTCACAAGTTGCACATAAATAAATGCTCTAAGAGACCCTATATACTATTGAAGAAAAGGACCCGTAAGTTATTGGAACATTTTACATATTATATTTTTCTTTAGGTCACGAATTTATTAAGGATGAGATAAAATTTATAGTTGGGATTAAAAACAAAATAGTTCTTACCCCTTTGTCAAAATCAAAACCAAAGCATGATGGTACATTTTTTATTCTCTTAAGTAAAGTTTTGAATTTGAGTTTTTTTACATATGAAAAAAAAAAATTCTGCTGTAAGAATTAACTCTATCATACTGTAAATAATTTCAAATCGTACAAGATTGTCTCTTATAAAATATATCTATAGTCTCAATAAAAAAATAATCAAAATACGTAATAACATATAAGGAAAATGTGGAATATAATTAATAACACATCCTAACATAGATATAATGCTGAAACAAAATTGAAGTAAAAAATAATCATGAACAAAATATAAATATTCTCAACTACTTATTTTCTTGTGCCTTACACAGTGTAGGAAGCAAAGTAGTTATTTATCATTGACCACCATTCCTAATTCACATTGTCATTTCAATCACAACAAGCATCATAATTATTAGTTGTTATCATTGTCGCTAGTCATAAGTCTATCTTATGGCCAAAGGATATACACAGGTCTACAATTTGGACTATATTGATACTTTCTCCTCGGTTGCAAAGAAGGCTTTAATTCGTCTCTTCTTAGTCGTGGATGTCATGAAGCATTAGACCATATTTTTGCTAGATTCTTACATAGTGATTTAGAGGAGGAGATCTACACGGAGCAATCCCTTGGGTTTGTTGCCCAGAGGGGTCAGGCCTTGTGTGTAAATTGCAAAAGTCCTTGTATGAGCTTAAATAGACACCTCAAGCTTGGTTTGGTCAATTTAACAAAGTTATTAAGCAATTTGGAATGATTCTCTATGAGGCAAAAAACTCTATTTTCTATTGATGTTCACCATCACATAAATATATCTACCCTACAGTTTATGTAGACAATATTGTGATTATAGATGATGATTAGGAAGGCATCAAGGTTCTAAAACAACATTTATTCCAACATTTTTAGACTAAGGATTTAGGCCTCTTCATTATTTCCATGGATTAAGGTAGCCCAATCTAAGTCAGGTATTGCTATTTCTCAAAGGAAGCGTGCCCTTAACATCTTGGAGGAATCAAACCTTATAGATTATAAATCAGTTGACACTCATATGAATCTTAATGAGAAGTTTTTGCCTAACCAAGGGGAGCCATATTTTGATCCAAGAAGATATTAAAGATTTGTGGGAGAATAAAATTATCTTACCATGACTAGACCTGATATATTTTTTTCTTTTAGCATATTGTAAGTTAATTCCTTAAATCTCCTTGTGAAAGTCATTGGTAGGTAGTTATTTGGATCATTCAATACATAAAATGGTCACCTAGAAAGGTAATTTGTTTACACTGACATTGTTAAGTACTCATATGTAGATTAGACAAGTGATGCAAGTGATAAGTAATCTACCTAACAATACTGTGTTTTCAAGGATGGTAATCTTGTTTTATGGAAGAGTAAAAAAAAATGTTATTAACAGATTGAGTATTAAAGCTAAGTATTGAGCTATGGCTCATGCCTCATTTGAGCTCTTATAGCCGAGATAATGTGTGATAAGCACTCAACCTTATATCTTTCCTCTAATAAGTTTTTCATGAAAGAATAAAGCATATAAAAGTCTGTTGTCATTTTATCAGAGAAAAGATCTTTTCTGCCATCACCAAGACCTCATCTATTTGCTCTAGGGATTATCTTGCTGACATCTTCACTAAGCCTTTACGGGGACCCAGGATACCATATATATGTAACATGTTCAATGCATATGATATTAAGATATGTTGAAATACTATCCTAATGTTATCCTAATTATATTTCCTTATTTCTCCTAATTTTATTTCCCTGTTTCCTTGCTTTCCTATTTTATTTTAGTTTCTTTAAATTGCTTGATCATAATTGTTGAACTTTTGGGACTAATTTAGACATTGTGCATATAAAATATACAGGAGAAATCATTCCTTGTTATTTTTCTGAGATGGATGTGGATACTATGTCCAAGATGGACAATTGGTGTTAAATTGGACTCTTAAAGAGTGTTGACACTAGTGTACTTGATGGGTCGAAACCAAAGTTCTCCCAAGGTTGGTTGATGCTCCGATGTGGCTAGGATGTTGTGGGGAAAATGGATGAGTACATGTAAAAGGCACTCTAACGCTTAAGTCAATAATAATCCCACCAAAGTGACAATGTATATTAAATGTTTACCTAATGCAATGACACTAATGGTATTTATACGAGTCAAAGATAGACTGGATTCTCTTATTCAAGACCTAGAGCCTCTCAAGGACAATGATTTTCTGTCTTGGTGTAGTGATATAGTAACTTTGCTCCACGCTGAAGTACTATCTATTTTTTAGTAGTGTATCTTAGACACCTTACACCTAAACATCAACTTTGATCAACAACTACATCTTAAGAATGATATGTTTTAGGCTTACGCAACCCGTTATATAGATTGGGTCGTAAATCCAATCCGTAACACCTTCCATCTCATTCACCATATGGTTTTGATAGGGTAAGAGTAGAACTTTTTAAAGGAATACGAATTACGAAAAAAAAAAATGAATAAGTACAAATGAAGCGAAACAATTCACTAGTAAAATTATCCTACTTTTAGGAGTTGGAAATATATTACCTGTGTTTGGATTCACTGTAGTGCATGTTGGACGTGGATCAGCAGAAGCAACAATTAGTTGCTTTTACATTAATTTTGATGTGATTCTCACTTAGACGTGTATCTTGGATGGGCAACCAAACATGCACTATACCATCCACTAGCAGGCTAAACAATCTTTAGACTCCTTATTGATGCCTCCCTTTTATTTTTTTATTTTTTACTTTTAGTCTGTAATGCTATTGTGATGACAAAGGTGAGCGTAAAGATGGTGTTAATGACACATGACGGTGTTGAAAAGGGGCTAACGCTACCATCATGGGTAATGCCAGCGAATGGTGACGGCCCTTGGTACAATTTCGATCCTCCATTGACCAAGACTTCGTCTTCACCAAAGTTTCTACTATTAGAGTTGTTTGTAAATATTATTTACATGCATGCTAGATAATTATAGTGAAATTTAAGACTGACCGCAAAATTATCATGCTAGAGCTTCATAGGTTACACAGATTAGTGTCTGAGAAGAGTCCTAAATGACTATTGGAAAATTTTAATATGTTTTAATTATTTTTCTTCCTTGACTTTTTTTTTTAAAAATATTTTTATATCAAGCAGTTTTTGTTTATAAATGAGTAAAATGTTTAATCCCCCTTTCAAAATTTATTCTTGTAATTATTATTGGAGTAATATTTTGTGGAAGTACCAAATGTAACCAAAGTAACCATTCATCTCGATTTCAGTTTACTGAGTGCAAAACTTGCATTGTTACATAATCTGATTTAAAAAAAAAAAAAAAAAACAAGAAAGCGTGACGTAAGAGTTACTGTTTGTGTAGTAACACATAGAGAAAGATAACAAATAAATTATTTATGTATACCAAGCAAATAATGGTATACATAAATACCAGTGTAGAATAAATAAACACTTATGCAACTATATATTATAAGAATAAGTATAATATAATCCATAACAGTTTATAACAAATTAAAACGGGTTTAATATCATTGTATGATTTGTTAGATAATTAAATGGGCACATGATTTTTTTCATTTTTTTGCTTCCTTTTTTATTTTCTTGCTTTCAACTTTTGTTTTTAAATTATTTAATAAACCAAAGCTGTAGACTTCGCTATTTCTTTTGATATGTCAAGCTTTTCTGCCAACACTCACGCACACAATAGCTTATTTTCAGTTGTAAGGTCTTAAAAAAAATAGTAGTTTTTAAATGAATAATAGCAAAGTCTGGACTTACTTTTAATTCCAATCAGATTATTAAAAATAAAAGGACTAAGTCATAAAATATTGAATTAAAAACAATACTTAGAATTATTAATACATTAGAGCCGTGTTCTAGTAAGAAAGTGAATATATATATATATATATATATATATATATATATATATATATATATATATATATATATATGGGGTTTGTTAATGTACTCACACCTCTTTCTTAGTTAGAGTACATTAGCAACCTACACCAAAATTTTAAGACAAAAAACTCAATTATCTCATGATTTAATTAATTTATTTTAAGGGTATTAGAGTAATTTAACAATTAATTTTTAAAAAAATAAAAATCTATTTCTCTCTCTTCTTTTAGATCTCACGTAACATTTAGGTGTTGTTTCCCTCTCTCTCCCAGTTTCACAGGGACACTCTTTCACTTTTTCTTTCGAAGATGTTCAGCACTATGACTCCGACTTCGTTGTGCGATTCGGCTACGTCGACACCATCTCTGCCATGTCCTCGCCAATCACACAGTCGTCATTCTCTGCCGCTTTCCTTCAATAGCTAATG
The DNA here is from genome assembly GCA_004329165.1 of Spatholobus suberectus. NCBI lineage: Eukaryota > Viridiplantae > Streptophyta > Magnoliopsida > Fabales > Fabaceae > Spatholobus > Spatholobus suberectus. Next base: position 30,824,186 of record CM014731.1, read on the forward strand.
TGCAGATAGGCGTCGTGCTGTGTCACACAACTGTAGTCTAGGCGGCACCGGACCCATACACGAATGCACTCCGAAGGAACCATGGCTTAGGAAGCCCGTGAAAAACAAAGCATGCAAGGTGGCAACGACATTGTTGGTGCTAATTGGAAACGTGGTCACTGCGACAATGCCATGAGTTGGCTGATGCACAGCATAAGGTTCTGTGTTCGGATTCATTGCAACGATGACATATCCATAAAGTGGAAGAAAAAGATAGTGTAATAATAAAAGAGAACTACGTTGATATGTGATATCTAGAAGAAGAGAGAGAAATAGATTTTTATTTTTTAAAAAAATAAATATCAAATTACTCTAATACCCTTAAAATAAATTAATTAAATCATGAAATAATTGGATTTTTTGTCCTAAATTTTGATGTAGGTTATTAATGTATTTCAACTAAAAAAAAATGTGAGTACGTGAGCAAACTCATATATATATATACATATATATGTATATATCATACATTTTTTTAAGTGACATAACAAGAAAAACGAGTTCCATTATTTCAACAATGACATGTGACAAAAATATATAATATATAATATATATTTAAAAATCATCAAATAAAATAACAAATAATAGGAAAGCTAACGATCTGAACTCGGAATAACAGGGTTGACTTTCATAATGTCTTATTGGTCGGTTGAGTATGTGGCTATCAAAAGCCGGGATGCCGCGTACTGATATCATGTATTTTGGCACGTAACATAATCAAAGTTTATTTTGCATGTTCTAAATAACACGTCAACATACGTCTTTCAATGATTTGAAGAGAACATATATTTATAGTAAGTTGTGAAAGCCAATCGGGTAGTTATACGTTTTAATTTTTGTTTTGGCTAAATTGTAATTTTAGTCTCTTATAATATTTAATTCACAATTTTGGTCTCTTAATTTGTAATTTCACTAATTTTGTCCTCCAATTTTATAAAATCTACAATTTTGATTTAACCGTTAAATGTCTATTCATTAATCATTAAAATTATAACGTTAACCATGATTTTTCATTAAGTAAATGATATGGCAATTAATATTTAATAATATTTAGACTAAATTACACTTTTGATTTCTCTATAATATCTAATCTGCGATTTTGATCTCCTAAATTTTAATTATGCAATTTTAGTCTTTCAACAAAATTTATGATTTATAAAATGGTAAAAGTAATTGAAAGGGGATTTGAATCCATGTCCTTCCCCTTTTCTTTCACCACCTAAATTACTAAGTAATTTAATTTGTTTAAGTCATAATAGAAATACTATATTATATATAAAAACAAATATAAAATTTTTAAAATACTTATTTAATGTTAAATCTAATTTTGAATAATAAATAGTAAATTTATATAACAAAAATAAATATAAATTTTTTAATAAATAAATTATATAAATTATTATTTAATATATTTTTCATACAATAAATATAAACATACAATCACTTATGTCTTTCATCTTCTTTTTTATCCCATTTTCTTCTCATCTTTTTCTACCACATCACTAATATTATATTATTTATTTTAGGTTATAATTATCTTTTTAATAATGAGTAATGTTTTAGAAAAAGATGAGAAGAAAATGATGTAAAAAAAGATATGAAAGACAAAAATGATTATATGTTTATATTTGTTGTATAAAAAATATATTAAATAATAAATTATCTAATTTATTTATTAAAAATTTATATTTATTTTTATTATATAAATTTATTATTTATTATTTTTAAACTATATTTAACATTAAATAAGAATTTTTAAAAAAATTATATTTATTTTTGTTATATATAATAGTGTTTATATTATGACTAAAACGAGCTAAATAACTTAGTGGTTTAGGTAGTGAAAGAGAAGAGGAAATTCATGGGTTCAAATCTCCTTTCTAAATCATAAATTTTATTGGGGGGACTAAAATTGCATAATTAAAAAATGGACAAAACTTAGATACAGTACCTTAGATACTATTAGTGTTGTTCTCCGATCAGAATTAGAGATTTACCTCGATAATTTACGAAATTCTTTAATACATGCTTCTATCATGCAGATTACCAAGGTAAATCTCTAATTTTGATTAGGGGACCAAAATCGCAGATTGAATATTATAGGGGGACCAAAAGTACAATTTAACCTAAATATTATTAAATATTAATTGTCACTTCATCTTCTTAATAACAAATCACGGTTAGATTTTACGAAATTGGGAGACCGAAATTGCGGAATTAAAAATTGGAGGACCAAAATTGCAAATTGGATATTATAGGAAAACTAAAAGTGCAATATAGCCTTTTGTTTTTTAAGTGTATATTTTAAAGTAGAACCCCTGTATTTTTTATATTTCCCAAATTCTTTACTTGAGAAAATAATATATATATACATATACATACACATACACATACACATATACATGTATATGTATACATGTATACACATACACATACACATACACATATACATGTATATGTATACATGTATATGTGTATTTACTTGAGAAAATAATATATATACATGTATATGTATATGTATACATGTATATGTGTATATATATTATTTTCTCAAGTAAATACACATATACATGTATACATACACACACATATACATATACATGTATATGTGTATGTGTATGTGTATGTGTATGTGTATGTATATGTATATATAGAAAGAGAGAGACAGACAGGCAAACAAATAGATAAACAAAATAATACTCCCTCTAGTTTTATTTACAATAACTAAATTAGAAGTCTTGTTTAGTCCTTTTTATAAGAATCAATCTAAAATGTCTTATGCATTAATTATTTTTTCACAAAAACACCCTTAATGATAAGTCATTTCTCTAAGTTTAATAAATAATAGGTGAAATACATTAATGTCTTAGGTTCTTTAGGAGTCTAACTGTACCAAAGCATTTTAGGAACTTTATTTTGCCTTGCCCATTCACATGTATAGCCCATAAAAATTAAAATAATAAATATATTAATTATGAGAGAGGTTAAAAGAATTGAAGTCAATAAAAATATTTTTTTAAAAAAAGAATAAGACTAAGTCTAATTAATGTTGGGGGTAATTTTGGAAAAACATATAAATTTAGGAAAAATTTAACAGTACTAACTAAATTAACTAATTTTCTTGTTCTTGATGAATTAGTTAATTGGTCTTCTAAAAGGGAGCAGAGGGGGGTACTTAGTTATATAACAACTCCAATTAAGTTATTACTTTACTTATACAATAAGGCACAAACCTATATAATAAGTATGTTACATAAAGAGGAAATTTTCAAATAGTGAGTTATCAAGACTATGTGAAACTAGTCCAAGTAATATAATGGTCCAAGGGTCGTCTAGGTAGATGAGGTATTTGATCTATCTAAAGTTGTTGGACCTATACTAAGATTGTAACAATCCATTGTTACTACAAGACTAACATCACAAACCACTTAGCTTGTTTTATTAATTAAAACCCTTTATTAATTTGATTAGGAAAATGTGAGTAAAATTTTCACAATCAAATCAAAAATCAACAAACGTTAATGTGTCATGAATAACCATGCATAACAAGCCATCATGTGTGTGTGTGTGTGTGTGTGTGTGTATACACTAGTACTATCAATACATAAGTTATACATCAATACTACGACATTGCAAGTCATATCCATCAACAGATACATACCTCGTGTCTCAAAACAACCAACTAGATAAGAACAAACAGTATCTCAAAAAGATGTATAAGGTGTGTAAGTCAAAACCGTGAACCCATCAATATAAATCAAAAAAATGGGAAAAGGATATATAAACCCACTCCTTAATCTAGTCATACTATACAAAAAGACAGACAATGCTCACTGGTCCTCTAAGGACGGTGAGGAGACGTCAAAGGACCGTAGTCATTACCACTAAGGAATGCCTTTTGCTAGCTCCTCTACCACCTTTTTACTTGCACCACGGAACATCTAACATAAGAACGAGCATTACCCCCCACATGTGGGATGGGTGAAGGGGGATAACAAGTCGGCTTCACAAAATCTCCAAACTAAATGTGGACAGTCATAAGCACAGTGGACATTATCACACCTCGTGGAACAAAGTGAGTAGACCATCAAAACGAACCTCATTAGCCTCTATGTCTAAGCTTCATCCTCTCAACCTCCTTGGGATAAGGGGATCAACTCGATATTGAATAGCTCATGCAGTCGGTTCGCCACCATATGCCTCCCACGATAACGAATCACTGCAATCATCACAGTCATATACACACATAAGACAAATAATGCAAGGATAAGCTACCAAAAAAATATATAAAACAGGAATACCATAATTCATATCTAATATATGAAACACAAAATAATTCCAATAAGGATCATTTAAATAAATAAGAAAAATCCAATAGATTAACAATGAAGCTCATAGTCAAAATAACATAAAATATAACATCAGCATAGCATCAATAACTCAAAGATGCAATATCATGTATGTAACAACTGCTCCATGGAAACTCATCATTGAGCGACTAGGTAGACATATCCCTTAATCATGGTAAAAATCCAATACCCATCTTAAGCCAACAACAACACGTGCCAAACCATTTGGGGGATCCCGAAACTAATCTATAGAAGTGATATAGTGGCTCGTCAATATAGATATACGTGGGTAGTGGCTTACCAAGACACAAGGTTTGCATGACCTTGGTCTACATGTGGAGTTTTTCCGTCTACCTATCCCCGAGGTCTTATCAAGAGTAACCTTCTACCAATCATTCCCGCATTAGGAATGAGGTCCCACCTAGTAACCCTAAACATATATGTGTACTCCTACACAACATCAACTGCAAACTCATGCATAAATGCATGAATATTCGATCAACATCAACAATTATTAACAACTATATTTCATTTATTATTAAAACGTCATATCTATCCTTGTACAATAGTTAACAACAACATAAAGTCCTATTTAGAATGACTTCTGCAACATCAGGATCCTATCTAGAGTAATCCCTAACAAGGATAAGTCAAGGTCCTATCTTGAGCAACCTTATCACACACACACACACATACTTTAATAATTTATTAAAATCATTGGATTATTACCAATTATCCAAAATACTAAATTTACCTTTTTATAGTTTATAATTCACTTAAATTCTCAAAAATACTAAATGGTTATTAAAAATACTAAAAAACTTAGAAATTTTAAACAACTAAACAATTTAAAACTTTTAGGAAACAAGGTAAAAATTAAGGGTTTAGCCCTTGTTTAGGTCAGATTCAAAACCCCTTTTAAATAACCAAACAATTTTGTTTAATATGATCCATAACTCTTCGAAAATCTCTATGAATCTATTACCAGAAAAATAAACCTTTTCTCAGCAAAAATCAACAAAAATTCTAAATAAATAAATAAGATTAAAAAAGTCAGACTAACTTAATAAAAGAAGTTTAGATTCTCATCCAATTTTCTCAGTCAGTTCAAAACATTTTGCAAAAATTCTTGACATCACAGTGTAGCATTTTAAATATAGTTTCTAGATTGACAAATAACACTGAAAAACTTGGTGTGTACAATTTATCGTGAGTTTTTCCCAAAACTATTCTAGAACCACAAACAAGCCAAAAACAATGCCTTTACTCCAAATTGTAAAAATCATTAAAAATAGAAAATAGCTCTCAAAATAACATATGATATATTTAGTTAAAGATTGAAAACTCTAGTTTTTAGTCATTTAAAGATATTCACCAAACAACCAACACAAAATTCTAGAATCATGAAAACATCCACTCTACTCATTTTCATTTTCCAAACAACAAGGGTCAACTTGTGAAAGAAATACCTTTTTGTTTCTTAATTTTTCATGAGTTTCTTGCACTCATTCTGTAGCCTTTTAAGTATATTTTCATTTCCAAAAATAACCATTTATTTTATTAACCATAACTTAAGTTATTGCAAAATCACTAACAAATGTTCTAACAGAAAACCACCAATAGAATCGTGCAAGTTCAACATTCATCATATGTCTTGAAACCAATCATCATATATCACAATTTAAATATCAAAAACAAAATGTTCATGCTAAGATCAATTTACCACAAAGACATATCATCACATAGCATACAAAATGGTAAGCTTTCCATACTATTTTCGCTCCAAACAACTAAGAGAGAAGGAAACGATGAAGGTTTTGGGCTTCCTTTGCACTTCCACTTTTGATTCAAGCCAACACCAATGATGAACAACATTTTTCCATCAAGAAATGACAAGGTTCAAATTAAGCACAAGAATAGGGAAGAATCAAGAGAGGATTAAAAGAAATGAGAAGAAAATGGAAGAAAAAAAGAAAGAAAGTTAGAAACTTACCAACACTTCAAAGCTTCTCCAACTCTCCTCCACACCTACACTTAGAGAGAAAAATTGCAAATAAGAGACTAAAGATAGGGGGTGGGTTTTGGTCAGACCAAAAGCAAAGGAAGGGTGAGTTTAGTTTTATTTATGTGCCCTTGGTTAAGTTAGAAAAAGTAGGGGTAATTTGTTCAAGACAAAATCAACTACTTAACTATTAAGAAGTAAAAAAAATAATCAACAGGCTTGGTTGAGAAGCTTGGATGGCCAGTTATGAGGAGGGGAGAATACCATGGGTTTGGGTGGTTTTTAAGTACATGTGGTACAATTAGTGTAAGAAATGAAATGATGCCATGTACTTACACTAGTGGAAAATATACATTTAACAACATCGTTTTACATTGCTTATAAGAGAACCAATGTAAAATAATGCACAGTGGCATTTTTGTAATTAAGTTTAACTTTTTTACATCGATTATAGTTGAACCGATGTAAAAAAGGCCATTTTACATCAGCTCAACTTATAACCAATGTAAAAAAAATAACGGTCGTTAAATTTGCTATCTACTTTGTATTATAAGTTTTAATCTTATAAAATACTTTACATTCATATGTTTTTTAATCAGTGCTGTGTCTGCACATCATATTTTGGAAGGTAGGCCCACAACAAACTCAAACAAGCTTTAATGGATTTTTTTCAAGGTAAGTAGTTTACAATCTTGACATCCAAAAGCACATTTTATTAGTTTTCATAACAATTACATGATACAATTACATTTATATTGAATTGTAGTGTAATAAACAAAATAAAGCTTATAAGCATAGCTATTACGTGATGCAATGGATGTTGATCATAATCCAAGCAAGTATCGTAGATTCTTGAAATGAGGTAATAATATTTTACTTTAAAAAATTACATTAATTATAAGTTTTATTGTTATGATCTAATG